>BLKR01009819.1:0-85483 GCA_011170035.1 Teleogryllus occipitalis | reverse complement strand
GATATAAAAGTTCCGGCGCTACTAGGCACACAACTTGATACTTATTCTTGCCTATCTCTATATCCAAATAAACCTGTCTTGTTATTGGCTTTGATTTTTTCCGATTCGCACCTATCAGAAAAGACTTTACGAGCGGCAATGTAGGTACCTCCACTCCCTGGTTTTTCAATTCATTCAACAAACTTTCCGCTATGACGGAGGTCGCACAACCTGTATCCACTAGTACTGACGTATCATCACCCTCACATTTAACCTTAAGCTTCGGACACTGTCGCCTGGATCCGATCTGCTTTTGTTCTTCTTCGTTCCACGGTTCGTCATCAAATGAGATTAATTCGATCGATAATATCGCCACCTCTTCTTCCCTAGATTCTTCTATTAGGTTTGCGGCGGGATGGCGTGTCGAAACAAACCTTTCTAATTTTCCGACTCATGTCCGCGAGATGTACTGGGTTCAGTATTTCTGTTTTGGAAAACTCTTCTATCAATAGAATTTTTTCTATTCCTATCTTTAGACGGCGTCCTATCTTGTCTAGCATAGGTCTGTTCTTCTACGTGCTGTTTCGATTTGTAAGTTCCTCTTTTCTCTGATTTGCTTACATAATGATGCTGCTGCCTGCTGTCTTGGCTTTCTACCGGCCCACTAACATTTGCCCTTGCTCTCTGTAACCTCTCATTGTACACGAAAGTCGCATCATACAATCCCAGCTGCGTTATTAACTTTTCCGTGGACATTTGCAAGAGATTCTTAAGCAAATTTTGTGTAGCTGACGGAAAATGACGTGTTAACAAACAGACAATTTCGTCATCCGGGATCGTCGGAGTACATAATTTGAAACAAGCTAACTTCTCCTCTTCATATTCTTGCATGGACATCGTACCTTTCTTCCACGTACCATACATTACATTAACTTTGAAATTAATTTGAGTTTCATTGTTCCAGTATCTTGAGTAAAATTTTTCTTTAAATTCTGTCATAGTTTTTGGTAATTCTCCTAAACTATCTGCCCATATTCGTGCATTACCCTGCATCATCTGATAGACTATGTGAGTTTTCTTATTGTCCGGAACATAATTTGAAGAAAAGAAATTATCCACCTGCCTCATAAATACGCATGGATTTTCATCTCCCGCTGCACTAAATTTAGGAGTACACGGTAATGAAAAATACGTGTGCGGAACGCTTCCTCCACTCGATGGTAAATTTTCAATTTGATTTTTCAATTCTACAACTTCATTCGTACATGCTGTAATTTGGTGTTGTAGAACCACATCTTGTTCCGAAAGAGCTTTTATTCCACTATCTAATTTACTAGCTTGAACCTTAACTTGTTCAGTAACTAATTTTTGAAACTTCTCTACACCTTGTTCTATCTCAGTCTGCCTGTCGGACACGGTGGTTATAAGATCTGATTGCATTTCGATCCTATTTTCAAATCCTTTCGTAACTTGGTCAATCTTCTCTTCTAATTCATGACCCAGTTCCGTGAATTTTTCTTCTAACTTCTCGTGTTCCTGCCCTAATTCTTGTTGAATCTCATTCTTAAATTCGACCTTCCACTGTTCTGCTAATTCATTGAATTGTATTTTTAAATTCTCTTCTAACTTCCTATTATTTTCTTCTAATTTTGTTTCTAAGGCATTCTTGTTCTCCTCTAATTTAGTTTCTAAAGCATTTATTGCCGAGTTATTCTCCTCTAATTTAGTTTCTAATGCATTTATTGCCGAGTTATTTTCTTCTAATTTTGTTTCTAAGTTAGTCCATAATTTCTTTATATTTTCCTCTGTCTTTTCATTCTGCATTCCTAACCTCGTATCTAATTGCTGCATGAATTGTCCTATTAATCGTTGCATCATTAAATTTGCCCTGTCGAGGTTTCGTTGTTCCTCATCCGGATCTCGTATTGGCGTTTGCTGTGATTCCGTCGGCGAGGTCATGCTAGTTTCTCCTGACGTTCCTTGTTCTACTTCTACCGTTTCTTTCGCGATCATGGTACTTGGAGCTTGTCCTCCCACTTCCCTATCGCTATCTGAATCCACAGACGATCCTTCAACGGTAGTTAAATTCCTAGCCGCGTTATATTTATCTGCCATTTTGACTGTATTAACTGCCTAGAATCAATCAATCCTCTTTCCCAGACACAATACACTTTTTACAAATTATTACACACACAAATACCAAACACTATCTCGAACAGATAACACTTTCATATAATACCCTTTTTGAAAAACACTCCAGAAAAAACACACTTTTACACAACACCTTTTTTTTTTTTCTGTAACCTGTTCAGCAATCTTAGTGAATTGTGATTCAATTGTACTAGAAATTTTGGTTCCACCAAATTTTGGTCTCAGTTTTTCTCAAATCGAGTTTTGGTAAATGCATCCAATAATCGAGCCCCGCTTATGGGCGCCAGTTGCGACCCACCCCTCTGCCGGCTAGCTCAGAAGGGGTTTTCAAGGTGGGCGCAAAATAAAAAAATACGATTAGAATAGCGGGGATCAGGGTCATGTGGGCCGTTGTGGATTGAATGCACTTACACAGAAACTCAAGTCGAATCACTTTCCACTTACTTAAGTATATTCTAATTAAATTGCTGTTACAGTAAATGAACATAAAACACTTTACATATACAAGAATTTTGTCTTGCTGAAAAAAAAGAAAAAAAACAACTTACACTCTTAATAATTAACTACACTGTTTCCTTTCTCTCATTTAAATCAATTTCAAAGAATACTTAAAACTTTGCCTAATCATTCCAGTCGTAAATTTCCTAGTTGCAACTTTACAATTAGCTAAGTTTTCCTTGAAAGAAAAGATTGATTCTATTTTCACAGAATATCGGTATAAAGAACCTGTACTAATACTTTCTTTCCGAAACAAATTATTCCTTCTAATATCTACAAATTGTTCAAGTTGGCACGACCTTACTGTGTCTTCTCACGGCGTAGAGAAATCTGCGGCGTCGACTCTTCCAATCGCTCGATGTCCTTGTCCTTGCAGCTCGGTCGGGAGCAAAGCCGCCCCTCTGCAGAACCACACGGTCGCCCCTTTCCAGTACCGTTGTTCAACTCACGATGTGGCCTCCGTCTCGTTTTCCGTTGATACTCTTTTCGTATTCTTTTATAGAATGTAACTAGCTTTTAATTCCATATTTAAAAGAATCTACAATACGACAACTGAGTCTATTGTATAAGAAGAATAAATATAAAAATAAAAAACTCCTCGAACGTCTTGAAGAGTTTTTATCGTAGATGCAGTCCTGAAGTCCGTAGCAGTACAAGGTGCCGCCTTCTCGTGATCGGTAGGTCCTCACTCTCCAGCTGTTACTTCAGAAAAGCCTCTTTCTTTCTCCCCAACTACCGGTGTCGCATACTCTACCGAGACGCTCTCTTACGGATATAGTTCGTAGTTTCCATTTTCGGATTGTATTCATGCGCGTTGGCGCGCGTTCAAACAGCTTATCTTATTCTTGAATATTGATGTGCTCCGTTTTCCGAGACCTCGGCAAAACGGATGGTCACAATATAGAGCAATATGACGTTTATGTCATCGGATAGGGTTGGTTGGGCACTAACCCTAGCAAAAATTTAAAGAAAAAAGTTGGAGCCGTTTTTGAGAAAATCATGTTTTTGAAGTTTCGTAAAATAGCAAATATTTCACGCTCCATTCCACAAAAACTACTAAAATTTTCAAAAAAGTCTACATGATCTTAATGAAAGAACTACGGGTAAAAAATTTCATTTAAAGGAAGAATCTGCATCTTCAATTTTATAGTTGTAGGAAGACCCCCAAAAGATTCAAACTTTTGAAATTTTCAAAAATTCAGAGTTACCCATGAAAATACGACCTACGCCACCTTTATGAGTGTATTTTACTCTTTTTACAAGAAATTTAATAAAAAAAATGGAGCTTGTTTTGAGAAAATTTTGAAAATGTCCGGGGGTTTCATGTAAAGTACCCCAAATTTTAAACAATATTTTTCAAAATTTCAAAGCTTTGAGTAGAGCCAGATGGACAGGAGTTTCTTCAATTTGGAAAACATCGTATATTACTCCAGTATATACATATATATACGAGAAAGTAAAAATGCATATAATAACTAAGAAAACTAATTGCCGTATATTTTTGCCCGAATTTTCTGATGTAATTAACTTTCTCTTATTTGTCAGATGGTTGTTATGAACTAAAAATGTTCAACCTCTTTTGGGACAATGCTGTGAGATGAAAAAAGGGCCAGGACATAGCATAGCTTCTCTCCACATCGAAGTTCGGTGGCGAAGGCACGTCAGGATACTACATCAAAATTCAAACACAAAAGACGCGAGTTAGAAAACAATCTGGCTGTTTATATTCCACAGAAAAAAATAAAACACCAGAAATATTTAAATATGGCAATATACACTCTTAGAATATAAATAGGTTTAATTGCAAAAATATGCTGCAATGCGCACAATAATATTTTGTATATCGATTCCAAACAGCAGAGAATTAATTTGTGTTTTTATGCATATCATTATATTTAAGGGCAAAAAATGAAAATATACAAGTTTGCTACCCAAGGACTTAAATTTCGGAATTTGATGAGAACTACTCATATAAGAAGTGTATGCTTGTATAACACAATGAAAATCGAAATCTCCGCAAAGCATTTTGCATCATTTAAAAATCAGACGCAAAAGCAGCCACGTAAAAATATATTTGGTCTTGATTTAATTATTGAAATTAATAAATTTTAAAACATTTCTAAGATAAGATTTAAATTTGCTAGGCATAATTTAAATATCTGGTAGATGCGGAAAATCTAAAGTTTTTCATTTCATGATAATAATTTACGGTTACATTTTCAGTGATAAAGTGGATCAAATGTATGCACTGTTGATACGAGGCTAGTAAGAAAGCACATGTAGGAAAAGGCAAAGTTACTTACACATTATGCTTCACTGTTTCTCCCTAATAAAATAATATTTAGCGGCAAGATGATGCAAAATATTAAAAACGCACAGTACTGACTAATAATGTTAAAAATTTTCAGGAGTTTGCAGTGAGTTCATACAGCAAACACTCTAACTAATGAACCTGCGAAAGACAAAGGAAAATGAAACGGAAACAAAAAAATAAAACGAAATAACCCTGGCAATACTCTGCACCCGCACAAATCCTCTTTGTGCCATGTCGATAACTGCGAATTAATCCGCTTATCTGAAGTGTACACGGAATTCAAAGGCGCTAATTCAAAGGGTTCGACCATAACAGGATTGTCTGTGCTCTGCCTCGTACTCTGCAAATAAACGTGGGTGTAAAAGGCAGTTTCAATAGATTTGTTTTCTATGTACAGTGTTTATCTCTTCAAATGTTCCATGGAGGTGAAAGCACAGAGATAGTTGCCACGCGTTTACAGTTTAAATGAAGAATGTCCAGTATTCAATACACTGAGCTTCAATTTGTCACAAGACTATTTAGTGCTTCTCCATTAAGTCGCGGTCTCTGAATGCTCGTTTTCCCAGCTTACAAGCAGAGTTATATGCATGTGGATTGAAGTAGTACATGGATAAATGTGATAGTAACTCATATCGTTTTGAAGTATTAGAATTCTTTATCAGTAAAATCGGTGGTTGCAATCGAATAACCTGCGTGTCTTTGTGAGTTTGTATGTGCGTTCGTTACCGTAAGACCTCCGGTCCACTATTCGGGGTAAGTGAGATGTCATTAAATGCGTCTCCGTCTTCTGGTGAGGAACTTCTCACTTCTCGGATTATTCTAAAACTTGCAAGATATTTCACGCAAACGTGTTTTCTTTGAAATGGAAGCACCTAAAACGCGTTTTGAGGTGTACTACCTACAGAGGTGACAAATATTAAATTCGATTTTTTTTCTTGAAAAGATGAGTCAATTGACACTACTTTGTATTTCATATAAGCCGGATCTATTTAGAATAGTCTGGAATAATGGTTGAAATTAGTGTTTTGGAGGGTTTTAAAGCAGGGCTGTTCAAGTAAACAGTCCACCTGGCCCAGCGTTTATTAACCCCTCCAAATCACTTTAAAATATTCACACTCAGACGTCCTCCCTTCGTTACTCCCTTACAAATTAATAACACCGATGTCCCCTGGCTTCTTTATTCTTCACCAGCCGAATATAGCGCGCCAAGACAGTCTCACCGCTTGCAACAGAAATTACGTTGGTACCGTGAGCTGCAGCTTGAAAACGTAAATTGCGTACCTACCGCAATAATAACAGATGCAGGAATTGTTGTCCCCTTCACTTATTTGCAAGTGATCTGTCTGCTACCAACATCAATGCAATTTTTAATAGAAGGCCCTGATTTGCCTCGGTGCGCAGAGACTTTCCACGCGCACTGTACCTAGGTGCCTTTCTAAACTAATGGCTAACTTGTAAACCCCATATTCACTCAATAGACCATAAAACACGAGAAAAAAAGTAAAATTTAACCTTTTCGTCAACAAAAATTACACCATTAGTATAGAAATTGCGCTATTCGTCTATAAAGTGATAATAAGACCCACAATGACACATGTTATTACAACATGACGCAACCTATCACTGACCAACCTATCCGTTTTACAGACCATCCAAAACCAATATCTAAGGAAAACATTCAAAGCCCCCTCGTTCATTTTCAATTCACAATTCACACTTAAACTTGTGAATAGATCACGTTGTGAACAGAAATTCAAGTACCTCTCCTATCAGAATTGATCTCATAAAACACAAAACTTTTAATTTTTAATCCCAGTATTTACCATCTCTCCAATATTCAATATCTATCAAAACGCACATTATATACAGATTCCACGGAGATCTTTCACCGACCCAAATTCATAAAATCATTTATCTCTTTTTCCCCCACACACTATCCCTCCACTTCTAAAAAATAAATGAAAACTTCCCACAGCCAAATTACATAAATATGAAATTTTAAAAATGAAGGGTTGTAGTGAGATCCCCATATCCCTGAGCTCGAGAAAATCAATTCATTATGGTACGTAATAATGCCTCCGGAATCTGTTGTTTCATTTTTATGACCCAATCTTAAAACTTTTTATTTATATTTATTTTTAACATTTTTATTTCTGTTTGACTATATACAGTAGACATTCAAAATATTTCATTATTTACATAAATGTGACTCATGGTATTTCTTCCTTATACACTGACTCTAAATTATCACTGAAGAAGCCAAGGCGGTAAGCAATTTTGACCGTTTCAAGTAAACAAACGGGTGGCATATCTCAGCGTAATCGTTGGTGCCACTGCTTTGTGTGTAGTCAAAAGGTCCGCGTTCGAGTCCGGGCAATGGCGGCTTTTTTGGCTTTACCTACATTGGCACTAGGTCCAATTTAGCCACGCCTGGAGGATAATTCTCATGACCGGCTGCTCTGATCGGTAGTCCTTCATGGTTTCTCCAATCAATATATCGCGAACGCCGGAATCTTAACAAACGGGCCTGGTACCGACCGGGATCTTTCTTTCATCATCTTTGTGCCCTACTCTCACCATACACTCACATACCCACACACGTACACTTACATGTATTACCCTTTCTTACGTGAGGGTCGAGTCGGAAGCTTACAGCTTGTTCCGGTTGGGCCGGTGCTCCAGAGGCGGCGATACAGCAAGGGAGAACCCCGCACGCAACGTGTCGTTGGGTCTCTCGATCCAACGGCGAATACCGCCATCTGAGATAGACGAGCACTGCACTTGCGAGACTCGAGACCATATCAGTTGATGCGCTCGGAAATAAAAAAATAATCAATCTGAATTTTGTATGAAAGCCATTCGAAATATAAATGTCAAATCGCAGTGTTAAGGGCATCGTTTGACGGAAAATTTACTCGTCCTTCATGTTGCGTCCAAGTAGTCACAACTGTACTGCGAACACTGTTGAAGTTGGGTATAAGGGAGGGGTGCCTCGAGGAGGGTCCCACCTGTTGCCTACCCAATCTGGTCCCAGCGATCGGCGAGATTAAACCGCAGCATCAAAACCAAGAACCATGATGCGCACACCTGCGCACACCACGAGAGTTACCATCGCTTTCAGACCACAAACGGTTTTTATGTAAACGCAAACTGCTAAATTGCTCCTCAGTGACAACCATTCAAAGAGAACTTATCGTTCGTCTTTAGTAAAAGTTGCTAAAAATTGATTCTTCATAATATTATAAGTTTATCTTGATATAAATTTGCCATTGCTATTTTTTCAAGTAACGGATGTTATTACCTTCGTGTGTGAGTCATCGGGTTCAGAGTGATCACAGTACGAGGTGCCGTACGCTGAAGTAATGGTAGTGGCAATGCTGCTTTCTCTGCTGTTCAACTATTTGCACGTTATACAATACTGTATATTATTTTTACCTGAATGTACGAGTATGTTGGTGGGTGTCATGTTAATATTTAAAATACGTACGTGACTTCACCCACGAATCCTTATCGGGAAGAGCTAAAGCAAAGTGAAGAAAACTGACAGGAATATATTACCAGACCAAGAACTAGAAACCTTGAAAAAATCAATAAAAACGAGAATTTTACACAACAAAATATTTGAAGAAAATATAAGCAAGGTGAAACGTTGCAGAAAGGGAAACTAAACAAAAATCTACAACTACACTGAATAGTTCCAGAAATCCTGTAGTTCAACTGCAGCCCGACACGAATCAAATAAACAGGGTTGGGTGAGTTCAAGATTTGGGAAAAGCAGTAGATGGTTAACCCTTCCAAATAGTCCAAGCAAGAAAACAACCAGAATTCACAAGCATGTTGCACACTTCATCCTATAGCTCTTAGTTAAAAATCCAACGAACCTGATGCAAAAGTCGTGTCAACCAATATCAACTAATGTATTTATTATTCACTTAAAATGTATTTAACAAAAATAACGAGATATACCCACAAAGACTTCCGGGCGCGTCAACAGCTAAGGGGATTAATAAAGTGCAGTGCATTTTTTTTATCGCAAGAGATGGCGGTGATCATCCCTTACGGGATGGAAGATACGGCGCCGATCTACGTCGGTTTGCAGGGATTTTCCCCAACACCAGGTATCTTCTACCAGCGTGGCACCGTCCTAGCCGGAACAAGCTCCACGATTGCGCGCAGTCCGTGGCCAGTTTGTTAGGGTACAGCTCCCACATTCGCCAGTGTTGATCCGAAGAACCACGGAAAATTACCGATCAAAGATGTTGTCCGTTAGAATTCCCCTCAAGACAGCAGGTGAATTAGACCTAGCCATATAGCTAGTATCGTAAATTCTCCACCGTTGGGACGCGAACCCTAGGACGTTCCGGTCAGCGTCGCTGCAAAGTCAGCGACATAAACTCAGCCGATACCACAAATAATTTTATAAAATGTTTTCTTCTTTGTTATCGTTTTGTAAAATTGTGAACAATTTTTATTGTGCTTGTTTGAATTTCTTTAGTGTCTTTTCCCCCGTGCGTGTCAACTACTTTGACTCATTAGTCCCGCAGAGTCTGTTAGTATAATGCATGTTAAATTTAAAAACTGTGTTTCATCAAGATTCAGCCGAGAAGCCAGCTCATCCATCACTTGAAGAACCAAATATTGTAAAATCTATATATAGGGATTAGTTTTTAAATTGAAGTTTAAGTACTGTATGTAATTTATTTTTTAAGTACTTATAAATCAGGATCTGGTGGCTAAAAGCCTAAACTTGTGATTCTATGGCCATTTGTTATTTGATTAGTTATTGTTATTTGTTATTTGATGTTATTCTATGGCCAAAATGTTATTTGATGGTACTGTTAGTTGTAAAAAGTAATTATTTGGTGGACAATAAAAATTAATAATTGATGACATACATTTTTGGCTTTTAAAAACAGGTTTATGCTCATTGCAAGGAAACCAGCTATAGAAATGGCTTCTACTAACAAAATCTCAAATGTAGAACATTTTTGGGATTGATTGGTACCTTCGTTTGCCTTTAAAGAGGTTGGAAAAGCCATTTTAGGCAAAATAAAAATTTCTCTATGTACATGATAAGTTTCCACTAGCGCCCGGTAGAGTGCACTGAACAGTAGGTGCACTGGCTACAAACGCCTGTGTATAGGCAACCTGCTAGGTGTACATGTTTTGCATTTTGCCTAATATCAAGGCGCCATAGGCTACTCTTTTGAAAGGCAATGAGCATATAACTTCTTCATTATCGATTGGTACTGCGTCACGCTCTAGTGACGTCTAGTGGTAACCCCCATCCCTTTGCTGAGGCTATGTAAGGGGCTCTCTGCTCGGTATTTCTCGCCATTCGCCTCAGACACGTAGCTACAACTTCTTGCCTGCGACTGGTGTGCCTCGGCAGTTGCCGATATGTTTCTATGTTTTTCTATTTCAGCGTCCTCATTGAAATATTACATTTTTGGAGTGGATTTATGCCACACTGTGATGGAATTGGATTGATTAATTTATGCTATGTTAAGGTTTAAATGTTTGTTATAAGTTAATATCGCCTTTTTTGTAGTGTAATTTTTTCTTATGTATGATTACGGTGCGAAAGCACACAATATTTATGCACGATTACGGTGCGAAAGCACAATATGTTTATGTATGTTTACGGTGCAGGAACTCGCGTCGAGCCTAAGCAGCGGCGTTTTCCTCACAGAGCTGCGTAGGGCGTAATGGCGGCGCTGTCTCACATGTTACGAAGTCTGCATATATTCTAATTGTTTGATTGAATGTTGCAGTACATGGCACCAGGTCTTGAGTAAGACGACACAAGCGCATTGGACCTCTGAAACACTTACTAGACGAAGGAAGGGCCCGTACGGCAGTGAAGTCGTGGCCTACTTGTAGTACTCCGTTTGTTGGCCCCGCGAGCGGCTATACAAGGTTGCTCGGGTATGAAGCCGCATTTGGCACTAAAGTGTTCAAACGGCTTTATTGGAAAAATTGGCACTATAATTCATGTTAAGGATAAGGCAATATGTTATGTAATCAATGCAATTCCATCAATTACGGAAAAAAGTTTGTGGCAATTAGAGGACGCTAGTTAAGGTTGTTTTTAATATTGTTAAGAGTTATGTTGTTTTAAAGTGTAAGACATTCCTTTGCAACATATCACTCAATTTGTGTATTTTTTGTAATGAAAGGCTTCTAAATGCGAAGCTTTTGTCATGTTGTTAATGTACGTCAGCCGTTTGTTATCCTAATATGGGTTATTAGCAAATTCTGGCTTTTGACGTAGTCATTCTGCTTAAATTCATGTTTCTAATGGCAATGTGGCCTTCCATGTTTTTCTAAATTTACGCTAAGATTGTTTGACGTTAGTAATTCTGTTTTATTCCTCTTACAGCACTGTTACACAACAAAGAGGAATATTGATTGTTATTTGTAACTTACTTTTGTAATAAATAGTTGTCATAAGTGAAGTTGGATTGTGTCTCTATAGCGTTGACCCTATAGTTGAAACTCACTTAGGCATTTTGAACCTTGTGCTTTGTCCCTTTGAAAATAGCACCTTTACGAATGTCCGATTCCTAGGAATTTTTGTGTAAATTCCGCTTAACTCCATTAGGACCTAACATGGTCATAATTCGTTTTGTTGCTGTTATTTCAGCTGGCGACCGTGATACGTTTATGTTTGGTTTGTAACAATGCAAGTTATATCCCTCAAGGTTGGTTGGTTGTTAGTGATTCCAGGAGCGTCAACTACTGAGGTCATTAGTGCCATAACTGCAGAGGATATTTTTTCACAGGGAGGTGGAGGTGATCTTCCCAGCTGCAGGGCGAGATCCGGCGTCGACCTACCGTTGGCTAGTGGGGTTTCCCTCAACCAGGTATCTCCCACCAGCGGGGCACCGCCTCAGCCGGGATAAGCTCTAAGCTTCCGACTGGTCTCCCGACATCTGTGTTCATGTAATGCGTGGAAATGTAAATGTGTTTCATTAAAGGGCGAGGATAGTGCAACGAAGTGAATAGTAGGATCGCACGCGGTTCCTGCCCCTTTTTTAGGGTTCTGCTCCGGCATTCGCCTGGTGTTGGTGGGAGAAACAACGGAAAACTACGGATTGGAGCAGCTGGCCTCTAGAATTCTCCTCCAAACAGCGACTGAATTCGATCTAGCTGACAAGCTAGTGTCAAATATCTTACCACTGTTGGCACTCGAACCTAGAATCTCCAGGTCGGGGACACTGCAGTAACATCAGTTGTTGCACTGAGCCACCTCTCGCGATTTATATCCCCGAAGATGGTGTTACTTCCCCTCTGGAATGTCAGATCCGATTCCGACTTTCATGTGGACTTGTGGACCTCCCCAACGGGGAATCACGCCTGCCGGGACAAGCTCCCGACTTGTCCCCCAAGGTGCATAGTAATGTAATGGATGTAACTGTACGTTTAGGTGTATAGTAATGTAGTGCATGCACTTGTTTATATAAAGGGGGAGGGTCGGAGACAAGACTGTGGAAGGAAAGATTGCGTGTGGTCCATGGCCCGTTTGTTAGGCTCTTGCTCCGGTCTTCACCTTGTACTGGTTGCTGGCGTTAGAGTTTGCTTCCCGTCAGTAGCTGAATTGAACCCAGGTATATAGCTAATGTTGAAAATCGTCCAGTTTTAAAATAAGGCCATTTATCTCCTTATAAATGCGCATTGACCTGGATGACAATTGCCGGTGACCTCTGAGTACCAGCCATCCCAAAAGACGCGGCTGGAGCCTGAGTGCGGTACAGGAAAGGCTGTGAATAGACTAATCCGTGCACTAAAGTGTCAGGTGTCTTAACATTATCCTTTCCGTAAAACGTCTGATATATTTTCGCTCGTCATTATAATGTTTGCTCGCTTCTGTCTTTCGGTCCCCGTAACGAAACTTCGAACTCTTTGGTAAATTTTGTGCATATTTTTTCTAATACTCTTCTGTATAATTCTAAAAGTTTGAGCTGCAACAATCACTCAAGTGTTGATTTAAAAATATATCTTTTAAATGTTGATTTTTTTAAAAATATATTATGATTTAAATTTATATGCTAAAACCTGAGCACGTTACATACAGAGAAGTGTAAAATTACAGCACCAGGCACATTTGTATTAGTTGTGAAATAAATAAATTTACTTGTTCACAAACTTAAAATAGTTCTGAAATTAACAAACAGTTGAACGGTGTAAATTACGTCTTTCCGAAACATTTGGCCTCACCGAACTCATGTTCTTTTGGTATAAATTTAAAATATCATTTAAAGATTTCATTACCAATTTTGAAGATGGAATGTGGAATGTATTTTATTGCATTGAACGTCCTCTTTGCAAGTTCTCAGTGACCGTGCTTACTACCCGTCTTACGGGGTGATAATCAGAAATTGATTATTTTACATAGGTAAGTCGTGTCTGATTCGTCTACGTTATTGATAGAAATGTCATAAGTGGAATGATAGTGCAAAACCCAAAAACAAATTAAATTAATTTTAGACTGATAAACAAATTTAACTCATCATAATTGCCTCATAAACGTAAAATCGTTTCGTAAAAGCGTGGAACACATGGATTGTTAGGTACTAATTATTTTATGACAAAACACTGCTTTCACTGATACAACATTGTTATTTTGTTGTAAAGAAATGTCATAATTCAACATTTCAACATAATTTCGATATTTAAAAAGTAGGGATAGGATTAATATATTAATACATAGTAAAATTATGCCAATAGAAATTCAGTGATTACTTGATGACATTAAAGTTTTAAAGTTGAGTAACGTAAACGTAGATGTAATGTGTATCGCTGACAACTCTTTATCAAACGCTCCGTGAACGAAGATATTCCTTGCAACGCAACGTCCCAATCTAATGAGCGGGCTCGCTCGTTCAGGCTGTTGAAATTATAGGCGGCGAGCGGCGGCCTGGCAGGGGTGAGTGAGACAGTATTGATTCCGGGTCCGTCAACTACTTCGGTGATTAATTCTATTCATTTAGTGCATATTATATCCCGAGAGAGGCAGTGCTCCCCTGCTGGAACGTATGATACGGCCCCGACCTACACTTCGGTTTGCGGACTTTCACCCCCTCCCAGCGTCTTCCCCAGTGGATAGTCGCCTCAGCCAGAACAAACTTTTAGCTCCCGAAGGGTATCCCCTCATATGTGATAATGTAGTGCGTATATGTGCGCATTAGTAAGTGAAGAGGAGAGATCAAGAATGGGACAGCGAAGATCGTACGTGGTCCATGCCACGTTTGTTAGGCACTGCTCCGGCATTCGCCTGGCATTTACCAAAGAAATCATGGACAACTACGGATCCATCGCTCAGTGGTTGAATTCGGCTCAGCTTCTTAGCGAAAGTTGAAACTGCCTCGGTGGAGACTCGATCCCTACACCACCCGGTCAAGGATGCTAGTGGGGTAACGGAGGCAGCGTGGGCGCCTGGTTGTGCGTGCGGGGCCCAAGGCGCAGGGCGCTCTGCGGCCGACGCGCACCCCCCGCCCCGTGCAAATTGCGTGCGCCCTCAAAGTGTTTCCGGCCGCGCGGCGGGGCCGCGGGCGGGGTGCGCGCGAGGACGCGATCCGTGCTCCTCAGTGACGCCGGCGTCCGCGCCCCAGGCGCCCTCGCCCGCCCGCCCTCGCCCGCCCGCCCGCCCTCGCCCGCCCGCCCTCGCCCGCCCTCGCCCGCCCTCGCCCGCCCTCGCCCGCCCTCGCCCGCCCTCGCCCGCCCTCGCCCGCCCTCGCCCGCCCTCGCCCGCTCTCGCCCGCCCTCGCCCGCCCTCGCCCGCCCTCGCCCGCCCTCGCCCGCCCTCGCCCGCCCTCGCCCGCCCTCGCCCGCCCTCGCCCGCCCTCCCCCGCCCTCGCCCGCCCTCGCCCGCCCTCGCCCGCCCTCGCCCGCCCTCGCCCGCCCTCGCCCGCCCTCGCCCGCCCTCGCCCGCCCTCGCCCGCCCTCGCCCGCCCTCGCCGCTCGAAAGAAAATGCGTGCGGAGCGACAGCTTTGATTTGTTTGATTTCTGAATCGATTTGGAGCGGAGGGCTGCGCGGCCGGCGGCGGCGCTCGCGGGCGGCGGCGGAGGAGGCCCAGGGGCGGCGCTGCGCCCGGGGCGGTGGGGTGGGCGAGAGCAGCTCGTGAAACGTTCGGAAAGGTTCGGGAAGCGAGAGCCGGCTCTGGGAGTGACGCGGGCGGTTTTCGCGAGGAGCAGAGGCGCACGAGAATTCGGGGCAATGGGCTGTGCTGTGCGGAGGGCACGGGGCGCGGGAAGGAGGCGATGTCTGCGTGGGTGGGGGGATCATTCAGAAGGTGGTGAGCTGCTTGGAGCGGCAAAGATGAGTTTGCTGATAGCGTGAGCTTCACCGCGAACGATATGTTGGAAGCAGAAGATGATTTTACAGAGTGTTTGGACGCCCACGGCACGGAGAGTTCGGGGAACACGGAATGGCTGAGCGCGCTGGAGTCGGCGGCGAGGTCACAGGGAATGAGAAACTTTGCTGAAATGAGATGGAGGCCGGAGGGGAAGCGGAAAAGTAGGTAAATAATAAAGAGCGGGTGAGGCGGGACTAGTGGATGCGAGGCACCGCCCCGGAGACAATGAAGTTGCCACGGGCATCAGAGAGAAACACTGAGGAAACACGGTGCCGGAATAGAGAGGAAAATCTAGTTGAAAGTCCGGCTTTAGTGACGATGGAGCGGGATCTGTGCTCAAGGAGATGGGAGGAAATAACACAACGCTAACGCCAACGCCAACGCCACCCCAGCGCCAACGCCAGCGCCGACGCCTGCCAGCCAAGCAGCGCACGGCGCTGAGGATTCACCGCCGTCTCCGCCTTTGCTCGCGCAGCAGTCGCCGCCGCCGCCGCCGAGTTTTCATCGTTATCGGCGCCGATACGGAAGCCCTCTACGACCTCTCCACGCGACGAGTGCGCAGACGAAAGCGAAGGCGCAGGCGACGTAGGCAGCGACTGAGCTCACGATAAGATGGTGAGGACCAGGTGACTTCAGCGTCAGCAGTCATCTAGACGGAGAGAGACAGGATCCAAGGAGGGGTCTATGGCATAGGGATTAGATTTATTGATTAATTGTTTTGTGTTTCCAGGTGCGTCAACAGCTGCTGTAATTAGTCCCGAATGTGTAGTGCATGTTATACTCTGGGAGATATCGGTGATCATCGCCCGCTGCTTCTGCTTGCGAGCCTTTCCTCATCCAGATATCATCGCCAGAGAGGGACACCTCCGGGTGGGATCAGCTCTAAGTTCCCGACACATAGGATAGTGTAGGTTCTGTAAGAATAAGTTGGTGTGTGCAAGGGAAGTGGAGGGCACAAAGACGAGGAAGGATAGTTCGCGTACGGTTCTTCACCCGTTTGTGAGAGTACTACTCCTGCATTCGCCTAGAATCACAAATCACTACCAACTAGAGTAGGGGGAAGTATATATAATGCTCCATTTCAATATATAATTATCGGACTTCACATGAAATTGGCGCAGGCTCTTCACATGAAACTGGAACAAACGAAATTTGCTGGAAATATTTTTCAGGAATCACTAATTACCGCTATGTTTCATTCCTAGCAACTTTTTCTGATACAACTTATATTCATCATATCTCATTAATTTATTAATGCACTTAACCCTCAAATGTAAGTGATAACTACTTACACAACAAAACAGCTATCGCGACCTAGATGACGGTGTCAGCAAACGTGTGTCCCCGGCGTGAACGTGGCAAAAGGGAAGCGATTACGTGGCGACAACTGCAACGGTGACGCGACGGGGAGGGCGACAGCCGACGCCTGGCGACGGCTGGCAACGCCGGCGCTTGCGGTGGTGGTGGCGGCGGCGACGATACGAACGCAATTTAATTATTGTCGCGCAGGTTGCACGGATTCCCCACGCCCCGCCGTGACCTCGCCTCGCCGCACCGTGGCCACAGACCGAAAGGTTATTCGCTGGCGGCGGAGGCTGGCAGGTGTGGAGAGTGGGGCAGAGAGGCGCGGCAGGGAGGAGCGGGAGGGTGGCGGCGGAGGGGTGGGGCTGCGGAGAACCGTGAGAGAGGAGGGAGTCGGGGCTGGGACTGGGAGACGCGAGACGCAGCGAGGAAACATCGGACTGAGAGAGCCGCCGCGGGGTGGAGACGCGGGGCGGTGTTGTGGTGGCAGAGAAACATGAGAGCCGAGGGAGACGGGGCAGAACGTTGAGCCACGCCGCCGGTCAGAGTGGAGAGGGGGAGGGTGGTGGGGTCGGAGGAGGGTGTGGCGTGGTGGAAACGGGGTGCGGTGGGGTGGCGGTGGAGCATGAGAACGGAGGGAGATGGACCGGAACGGGGAGTCACACCGGAAGGAGCGAAGTGATGGGATCAGGGCGTCGCAAGGTGAGACCTTGTGTGTATGTATGTGTGTGTCGGGGGGTGAAGAAGTGCTATGGAGTGACGACATAGGTGCAGAGGAGCACGAGAGCAGAGGGAGATGGGGCGAAACGGAGAGACACGCCGGAAAGAGAGGAGAGATGGGATCTTGGGAGGGGATAGGGAAGGTGGGGCGTCGCAAGGTGAGGCCTTGTCTGTGTATGTGTGTGTGGCGTGGTGAAGAGGTAGTGATGTGGGGTGGCGACGTAGGTGCAGAGAAGCATGAGAGCGGAGGCAGATGGGGCGGAACGGGGAGACACGCCAGAAAGAGCAGAGAGAGTGGTGAGGAAGGTGATGCCGTGTGTGTGCGTGTATGTGGGTGTGGTGAGGCGGAGAGCAAGTGCTGTGGGGTGGCGACAGAGGTGTGCGGCTGCAGAGACGCCTGAGAGCGGAGGCAGATGGGGCGGAGCGGAGCGCGGCGATCGGAGCGGAGACGGTGGCGGCCGCGGGAGAGCCCGGGAGGAGGGGGCCGAGGACGCTTCCTGCGTCACGAGGTGCCAGGCGGCGCCCTCAAAGGCGCAGAGGCGGGGGAGGGTGGCGGAGCCGGAGCCGGAGTTGGGCGCATGGGTGCATAGCGCTGGAGGCGCCCCGGGCGCCGCTCTGCAACTTGACTCTAACCGTGTTCGCTTTGTCAATGGGCTGAGTTCTGCGAATCGTCGGACAAACGACACTGGGTGGCACATGACGAAAATGGAGTTTGCAATCATGAAATATTGCGAAACGCGAGAAACTTGAAAGAAACTTGTTCCCACTCTAGGCAATGCACTTGACAGAAACTGCTTTGTCAGTGATGCAAGGATGAGCTGCAGGTGAATGAGTAAACAAGAGTGAAGAAGAAAATATTTCGTTTCATCGTCTTTTCAAATTAAATATTGTTATCATGATATTGATCAGTAGAGGACTGAGATCGCTATGCAACATTATCATTGAAACAATGGAAGTATGCTAAAAATCATAATAAAAAGATCTCTGGAAGTAAGTCTGGGAGGGAGTCGAACTTAAATCGATAGCGGTAGGTTTTTAACTTATTTTTTCTACTTCCAATTGTATAATTCTGTCCTTTTATGGCTGCAGTCCGTTGCATAGTGTTACTCATTATGCACATTAAACATATTTCCTTCTGATACAGATTCTTGACCAATCACAGAGAAGTTTACAAAAAACGTATAGACAAAATTATTCCCATCGCAAATATACCAAACTAAAGAGATCTCACTTTCCCCCAAACAAAGTTCGAATATAGGTAACTGAGACTGACATCTGGCGGAGAATGTGAGAGTCACGCTTCAGGTGCAACAAGGGATCGCCCACGAGGTGTGCCGTCTCGAAAGTTCCCCAAACTCGCGCCGGAGATAGACTTTTAAGGAAACCCGAGTCGAAAGTGAGGTTTTCATCCAATTGCTTTGAATATCCTCTTAGGGGGAGCACCAAGGATCACACGCGATCTATTTATTACTGAAAGAGGCGGAGGCGCACGGGGTTGTAAGGTCGTCCAAGTAAATATGATACGGATAAGGTCATAAATATGGCTAATGTTAAGAGGAGCCAGTTGATTCGCTCATAAGTCGGATGATGTGAATAAATTTGCAGCAATGACTTCAAGCAGCTAATTAGTATTATCTAAAAAGCGCTGGCTAAAGTACGGCGATTGTGCGAGTGTGAGATGTATAGTGTATTCACAAAATGTGTCTTTTCATGCAGATGCGTTGGAAATTATGCGATACACAAGCTCAAGGTTGTTTTATGTAAATCGCGAAGGGGGAAGCCCAGAGCCACGTCACTTCAAACTCGGAATTGCGTAGGGAAGCATCAAATAAGGTATGTAGTGAGGATAGGTTAGCTTTAGTGATGCCAAGAAAATGGAAGTTTACGAATGACGCAGTGGGATATAAAACTATTCATCGATGTAAACACAGTGGCACTTCGTTACGACTTAAATGTTTGTTATTGGGAGCTTTGTTCCAACTTAAAGTTTTGTTATTGGAATTCTCCATTGGATGACAATGCCTCCCACTCCTTCCAGCTCGAAACCTTGAAGTGTCACTTTTTTTGAATCAGAGTATATAAACCTATTCTCACCGTCTTTAGAAACATCCCACCAGTGGTCTCCTTCCTATTTATGACATTATCAACTATTTCTCGTCACCATAATGTGAACTACTCTAGCCTCCTCATGGTGTCTATTACGCTATTCATCCGGATCAAGACCGAAGTGTGCTTTGAATGTGTTCCTCCTTGGAATTTCATCCGCCGATATTGGATAATGGGAACATAACCAGCAAATTCGGGAATACGTCAGAATCTGACTTTAGTTGTAACATGTACAAAGAGCCGAAACCAGGTCCGAAAGGCTCGAAAGCCGACCCCAGGCCGGAAGGAGGCATGTGTTATTTCATGTGGTAGAAGCGTTGTTGACTTCGTGTACCACCGCGTATCCCCGCTGAATTATAGTAGGGCTATAACTCGCTTACGTTACGATTAATTTCTAACATTTAACTTTCACAATCATGCATCTCATCTTCCGTACTGTCAAAAGAAAAGGCAACTTAACCACAGTAGCCTGCTCAGGTTCTTTGTATAGTAGAATTGGGATCTGGAACACGCAGAAACGCATATTAAATAAATTCTCTCATCAGATTATTAATTGCGCGGAACAAAAACGCGAACAACTGAATGGGGCCAGTTGGCTCACCGAGCATTTAGTACAATAGAGGGCACGTGGAACTGACAAAGGGCGGAACTGGCAGTGCGCAAATGATTGTGCTGTCGCAGAAGGGCGCAGAGCGAGACCGGTCGCCTGAAGTGGCCACAGGCGTCGATATGGCGACGGACAGTATGTGGAGCGGAGCGAGAGGGGTGGCGAGAGCTCGCCAGGCCGAAGAGCAGTCGCTGACGCGGGGCTGTGCGCGAGTCCGCAGAGGGATTGGAGGTGGGCTCCCCCCGTGGCCTTCCCTGCCCTTGCCGCCCCCGTCTCCGCGCGGTCGCCGCGCGCTCTCCCCTGCGCGCTATTATCGTCACGAGGGCCGTTGTTGCTGCGGAGCCTGTTGAAGCACCAAGTCGCGCGGCGTCGCCTCCGCCGCCGCTCGAAAATTAAACGTTCCCCCGTCCCCTGCGCCGCCTTCCGTTGCCCTCTCCGCACCCCCGCCCCACCACCGCCCCCCGCCCTGCCGCCGCCGCCACCTGGCCTCCCGCGGCGCGCGCACAATACCCGCGGGCCAACGCGCGATGGCGGCGACGCTGACGGCGGGGAGCACTGTGCGAGGCGGCGCGGCGCCGGGCAAGGTCGGCCAGAGTGGGAGGAAAGGGGCAAGGAGAGATTAGAGCAGAGCGGCATGGCGTGGCGGGTCTCGGTGAACAGGGGTAGCAAAAGGGCATGGAGGGGTGGGGCGGGCGGGGGCAGGAGGGCAGGATGGGGAGGTGCGGAAAGAGGCGAGGAGGGGCGCGACGAAACCGGTCGGAGTAGGGCGGCATGGCGGATCTGTGTGAAGAGGGGTGAAAAAAACGAAGAGGATCAGAGCTGACCGGCGCGGCGTGGAGGGTCTGGGCGGAGAGCGGTATGGAAAATAGCGTAAAAGCGCGGGGTGGAGATGGCGAGGAGGGGTGGTAACGGGTGGGGAAGTTCGGGGAGGGGGGGGCGGGCTGCTGAGAGCAAGCGGCACTGCGTGACGGGGACGTCGGGGCGTAGCGGCGCGACGCGGAGCGCGGCAGCGGAGCGCGGCGGCGGGGCGCGGCGGCGGGGCGCGGCAGCGGGGCGCGGCAGCGGGGTGCGGCGGTGGGGCGCGGCGGTGGGGCGCGGCGGTGGGGCGCGGCGGCGGGGCGCGGCGGCGGGGCGCGGCGGCGGGGCGCGGCGGGGCGGTGTGGCGCGGAGCGTATCAACGCCGGGCGGGGCGGCGGGGGCGCTGGCGGCTGTGCGGGGGCCACGCCACCTAAGCCCACGCGCCGCCCAGTGTTTCAATTAATGCGCGAAATTAACTCCAGATCTTCGTTAATATGGAATGGATAATCCTACGCTCCACTGCCCAGCCTCCAACCGGGCCAGCGATCGGCTTTAGAAACAAATAACTACGTTGTTATTCTCTCAGAACAAGAGGTGCTCATTAATTTAATGATGAAACCCATCAGCGAATGACACTCGTCGCATTAGCTCCGGAGCTGCGACTTTAGCTGTCTTGTGAATGGAACTTGGGCCGACTTATCGCGGCGGGACAGCGCCGTGGCGCAGGGGTGGGATGGGGCATGGCGTGGCGCGAGGCGTGAAGCGAGACGTGGAGCGTGACGAGCGTTGCGTTGTGGGTGGCGTGGACGAAGGGCCTAATGCGCCACTCCTCACCATGCCAACTGCTCCACAACAGTTTGGCTATGCTCCTTCTTTTTTTCTATTCCTTCAACCACTACTGGTTTTTATCTGCCGTTGGCTACATGGATTGTTCGTTTTTCACACCATCAGAGAATTTCAAATATATTCTCATAACTTTTTAGGAATGATGTATTAAATTTTGTCTACTGCTTACACTGAGTTTTCATATACAATTTAATTTACCTTAATTATTGACAAAATACAATTTTCAACAGTGGTTGGAATACAGATTCGCCGATATGCAGACCACGTTACATCCTTTTTTGTTCATACTCTTCCACGTAGTTATCTGTGTACATTGGTTCATAGTAAGCACACAAAGTAAAACGCACAGAGTGTAGCTAATACAATAATCTCGAGATTCAGAGGAAATGTTAGTATTTCTTACTTCATTCACGAAACTGGCCAAGCACTTTTTGAAAGACTTATCAGCTACGTGCTCTCTCGGTGAAGGCCTTGCGTCTTTTCAGAGTTATCGGCACTTGCACGTCTTGCTGGCGATAGAGAACCCACGCTGCTCTCAATGCTTTTGACTCTGCGCGCTGAACGTTTGCCTGCCCTGCGAACTTCCAGGAACGTGACAGTCTGCGCTGCAGATGTTTTAAGGACGGTAGATTCAAAGGGGCGCTCGAGGCAGCCCAACTGTAGTAACTACCATACTGAATGGGTTATCCACAACATAAATGGCAGCGCTCTTCCTGAATCTGTCTGCGAACGATACGTATCAAAGTGGCGGTTTAACATGAATGTCTCTCGCGTTATGAAGCGTTTGTTTCTCGTGTTCATTATTAATCATTATCATTTAACTTCATCATAACCTTCATCTCGCTTGCCGTTCTGTGAAGACCACACGTCGCTTTGCAAACCAAGTCATTCGATGAATAAAATAAATATTTCGTCAAGGTCATAATGTATACTCGGTTGTCCCTTCTGTCAATACATGTCACTTAACTTTGCCTATTACATTTGCCTTTTTGTGATAACGCTGGAGTTTCAACTCGCGGTTCTCGTTTACAATTTCACAGCTGCCATTTTCTTCGAATTCCATCATCGCTATAATTACCTTCGTCGCTTCCCACCCCTTCGCTCCCCGTCACATGGCTCCCTCCGCACCTGCCCCACCGCTCTGCCCCCGCCCCCGAGTAGCTTTCCACTGCATCTTTCCGCTCGCAAGCGGCTGTCCTCTAGTTTGCCTCCCGTCCTTGCTCCTTGCTTCTCGGGGCGTCGCCTCGCCTTTCTTTCGGGTCTCTCGCAGCGCCCGCCGGCTCAGCGGTTTGCCCAGCGCCTCTCCGCGCCATCCCGCGCCAAACCCCACACCACCCTGCGCCACTCCGCGCCTCCCCGCTTCGCTCGTGAACCCACGCCGCCCCACCCCGCGCCGCCCCGTCCCACGCTGCTCCGCCCCTGCCGCCCCGCACCACCCCGCCCCGCGCTGCCCCGCCACGCGCCGCGCGTGGACCCGCGCTGACATTTGTATTCGCGGGGATTAAGGCGGGGCGGTAGAGCGTGGCTGAGTGGGGAGCGCCGCAGCTTGGTGTTCGATCAACTCCGGCCGCGACCATCCTTCGATTCCCTGCTCCCTTTGGCGTATTTCCGCGCAGCGTTCAAAGCGACTGTCCGCCTTCTATGCGGGAAGTGCCTGCTCCTCTTTACACAATGTAGTTTCTTTTTATACACATGTTTTCTTTTGTAACTTATATCATGACTTCTGATGGTGATAACAAATGAAAATTGCTTCAGAAATCTATGGGAATTATGATATATTTCATAAATTTATTTCAAATAATATGTAATTAATTATTTTGAAATTTTGTGTTAATCTTTTAATGTCCTCGTTCCGAACGAATCTACTCTGTGCGCTGTGAGACAGGAACAGTGAAACGAGGTTAAGTAATGTCGGATAATAAAATATATATTAAAAAACTGTGTTGGAAATTAAGCATTGCATAGGCTCAAAACCTAAATCGCACAATGACGCTTCGTCCAAAGACAGAGCCTCTATGCCAAATTCAACATTCTCAGCGAAGCGTCAACTGGTTCTTAAAAAATTTAAAGTATTAGTTCAAAAAACACTATTTCTTTATCTCACTGAAGTGAGATTTTTCTACGTCGAGTACGACAAACGATACAAGCCTTAAGGAGAAAGTTAGTCACATGTATTAGGGATCATTTGAGCTTTGTACGAGGCAATTTTAATCGATTGCTCGGCTGAAAAAGCGTGGCATCTGACGTTTGGTACTAGCGTTTATGCCAATTAAGTCATGATTTCAAGTGTAAAGGCAAAATTAAATATACTGGGAAGTTGAAACGTCCAACCAGGAAGTACGATTAATATGAAAAATGGAAATGAAAAATGCAGTTTACCTTAAGATGGCGGACATTACGAGAAAAGTTTGTACTCTTACTGCAAATTCAGCGAGAGAAAGAAACTTGAGTGGAGCTTATAAATCTTATTTTAGAAAAATGAGCGATATTCATTCGCAAAAAATTAATGTTTTTCTGATGTTTCTAAAACACTAAAATGTTCATTATATATTTACATTTCCATGCATAATTATTTCTTTTAATTGAAGTAAATATTGTTACAATAAATGAAATAGTCGCCTGAGATTTTCAAGTTTATTGCTTACTACGATGATTTGCAACGCTATCGCGCTAAAGCCTATTAGCTAGCCCTAAACGCAATTTCCCTGCAACCGGTGAATCAGCTCACCATGAGTGCAGGATGCTCGAACTTTAAACGTTCGGGAATGAAACGCTTTAGCTGATACGAACGAGCAAATGGAAACCCTTGCAGCACTCTATGATTGCCAACGCCATCAAGAATCTCTATGTTTATTCCGATTAGATCTCGTACAGTTATAGTATTAATTGATTTCATTAGGTCTGTTTTGTTGTACTATAGGCAGATCTGTCGCCACAATGCTATGTGACAACAAATGAGCATTGAACAGGAAATTTCTAGTTATACTTTGCTCAAATATGCCTTTTAAGGTAGTTATTCTTCTACATGCCGTGAATGTATAACATGAGACAGACAACACTACTTCCCTTCCAAAGTAAAACGTGTGCATTGAAGAATGTCTTCTCTAAAAAATTCTACAAATTCGATGTCAATCATCTGACTGACGATCTACCCGGCTAACCGTTACATTTAAGTCGCCACGTGCTACAATTTATACTGCAAAATATTGTTAAAAATAAACAGATTTCCATTTCGCAAAAGATTCCTACTGGAATTATATCACAACGGCGACAAGTTTGATAGTTTTGAAGCTGTACGCATTTAATTTTTTTTTTTTTGACAAAGTATTTTGAATATTTCAAGTGCAATTTTGTGGGTAAATGAAATGAACAATTCAACACATAAATGTAACTGCAGACAGATATTGAAATTCAAGTACTTGTAATCCCTTATTTTGTATTATTTGTCGTTGCCTTTGTGAGTTAACTACCACACTCAATAACTGCAAATAATACAGATATCGAGGAATTTTTTTTCAAAGAGATGCTAATAACAAAATTAGTTTAGAAAGAACTGACTAAATTTAGCACTGACGCAAATCACCCTTTAATAAGATAATGATTAATTATTTCTCCACTCGCACGGAATTGCAACCTTATTGTTTTTCAATGCGGAAAAAACGTTGCCAGCGCAACTCCGAATGTATAAAGTGATTTAAAACATTTTTATCATTTTATGTGTAATTTCGAGAAATGGTAATACAACGGGGTCGATAAAATCACGCTTAACCTGAGTTAATGGATTCGTTCAGATACTCAGAATTCAGAATAAGGCAGTTTATGCTGACTGTAAAAATACTGATACGCGCTGCTTGATGTAATGACAGAACATCAGAGTCCCATATTTGCTGTTGCCAAATGAATCACAGGATTTTAGAAGTATACAAAATAATTACTTTTCTGAATAATATAAACCAAAGGTATGGAATCTTATCAACAATATGTGCAGAACTAGTATAATAGAGTAAAGATTAAAAGATACATTTCGCTTGGAGTAAAGTTATTTTTTATTCGTATTTATTAGTTATTTTCAGGAATATCATATCTTTACTTTCAATTAACATAAAAGTTATATATTAGTAATAAATTTTATACATTATATTATGCTGACATAAAATTTTGATAATAGTTTACCACATGCATTTTTATTTTATATTAATGTTTCAAATTCTGAGATAAAATACGACTTGCGTGGAACAGAAAATATCGTGTGCAATTTATTTTGAGTGAGGTGAATAGCATGTGGTTGTTGTCACAATATTTCTTTTGAAACAATCAATTTGGATGAATATGAATGTCCACACAAACACTGCGTGCACATCACAAGCGACGCGACAAATAATCCGTTGACACGACGCTCGGCACTCAAACTCAAAAATTTGAGCTCGCTCAGCAGAGTACGATCAGCAATCGATATACTTTAATCACGTAATGCACGAATTGCCATAATTGGCGGTCAGAATCAGGACAACATATCCCCTGCCAAATTAACGCCGCAATGTCCTCCCTTGCTGGGTGGAACTGTCAAAGACCATGTTCAAAGCAGATCGAGCTTTGCTGCGAGAATGGTTTTGTGGTTTCAATAGTCGACGCCTAGTGAAGCGATGTATTTTAATGACCAAACATTAATAAATTACGGCAGTAAACGGTGAAATTTGAGAATTCATTTTTACTTCTGCGATTACATGATAAGATGGCATCCTATGCTGGTAGCATCCTTATTTGCTATTCCTCCCACATGTTCATTCTACACATTCTTCCCAATTCATTCTACTGGCTGAGTCTATATTAAAGCAATTGGTGGGGAACTAAGCCGAAGGGCGAGAAAGGGCGGTAAGGAGATTGCGGATGGAGCCAAGGGGAGATCGCGGGTCCCCTTTAACTAATGACACGAGGATCCTATTGATTTTCTCATCACTATGAGTAGTTACAGATCCCTTCCCTTAGACCGAAGGTGATTACTTTCATTTCGTGAAACGAGAATAAAAATTACTCGCCAAATCGACAATGTCGGATGAGAACAAACCTCGTTTAACACGCTCTGCGAAATATTCGGAAACATTCCCTTTATAAGTTAAAAGAGAGTTTCATTAACGAATTTAATTGGTCTCCCACGCTCCTGCCTGCAAAAAACGCCGCCATCAGTGACTTCATTAATCGTGCACGTAAAACAAAGGATACGCACAAGAAAATGTAATTCTCCAGAAAAATCTGGGCATTCGGTTCGTACAATATATTGTGTAGGCTTATATTTAAAAGGTATACGATCGGAATGATTAATTAGAATTGAATTCAAAAGAAATGATTATTGAGTCAAAGATTTTAAAAAAGCATCAGTTTCTACTAAACCGTAAGTGAATCAAACAGTCATGATCTTCACAATATCTGATGTAATCTCATTCTCAATTAGAAAGAAATATAGTGCAACAGCTTCTTAATTTTCGTTATCATCCATGTGGAATGATCATTCACTTAAAACTAGTTCTTAAAATTAGTAGTGGTACAAGAACACATATATTCTCTCTAATTATTTATTACGGCTAGGCAATATTATAATACTAATTGGCCCTGCAAAAAAGTTTCTAACCAGCAACAGTTTATTTTAGTGGGGTTCAAAGTCAGGTTGTTATGTTTATCAAGCCAGTTACGTGACCCCTACTTCATCAGCCTCCAAGGGAAACCCAACCTCGCTGACTCATTACAAACAAAGTGGAGCATTGACATTTGTAATTTTTAAAAATTCATAGATTTTCATTCGTATTATTTTAAAAACTAGTTTTAAAACACAGATTTAATTAAGAAAAAAATATATCATGAGTATTGTAGTTGTATGAATATGTCACAAAATTTAACCTTTTTTTTCGAAAACAGAATATGAGGCCTACAAAATCATTATAAGTGAGCTTGAATCTCTTCCATAAAATAATTAAAGAAAAAATTGGGTAAAGATGTACTGGGCATCCTTCCTGACGTGCCCGTTCATTGGGTTTGGGAATGGGTTCAAGTGATTCGAAGGTGAGGCAGTTTTTGTATACTTTTGCTGTTTTATGAATGATGCTTTTGAAAACCACCGAATGAATGCCCTTATTTATAATACCTTTTAAAGCCACCGAATTGCGTACGAAACGCCTCAACTAAATTCTCAATATCCATCAATGACCTCGTTGTACAAGTATATCACCTCTTGGCACTTTCTTGAACCACCAATTCCTGCCTTATCCGATGTGCTATTCATCAATGCTTTAGCCGGAGCCTATTGAAAACTCGACGTCACTTAAGCGCAATTATGAGAATTGCAAAAACATTCAATTCACAGCCACCTGCATCCCTAAAGACTGAAGTACGCTTAAACCCGTAAATTGCGAATGTCGCGTAGCCAGACCCGCGCCATCTCCGCCCGTCCACACCGGAGAGTTGGCCGTCGCGTAGATTGGGAAATATAAAAGCCAAGTTGCGTTCACGTAAAGCGCGACGCCGTGTTGCTCCGGTGCGCGAATATTCATTCGTATGAAAACGGCCTTTGATCCAGACGACTGCTGCGAGCTGGGCGGTGTTTGTATCACGCCGTGACCTGCGTAGATGGCGCCGCCGGTGTGGGGCGTAAAGAGCTTTTCCTCGGAGAGCAGCCTGCCAAAGAGGGAACCCTACAAGAGCACAGACAGCGACTAAACAACCGCGATGGCGGCAACTGCGGCAAATGAGACGTCCAACAACTCGAACATCCGTATCTGAAAGCAATTAAGTACTCACCGTAATCAGAATCCTCGGACAGATCGTCCTCCACGTCCAAATCGGTGCAGTTGGAGTCGCTGTCTGACGAGGGCTGTGGACCGCGATCAGCTCCACAAGCCCCTTCGTTCGGACCCACATTGCCGTCGGCATCCTCTGAAGAGAGTTTGTTGTAACCCTTCTTGGGACGAGCGCCCCCTGCAAAAAACAATTTTTATTTATTTATTTACTTATTTATGTTAGTTGGTTAGTTAGTTAGTCAGTCAGTCAGTTATTTAGTTAGTTCTTCTATCCTTAATTTTTCAATGTTATACGTCAAAACAGTGAAAACTGATGCTAACTTAGCTTGGGGGAGCGTGACAAAACTACATTTTGTATTCAGAAGCGAATAAAGATCTCAGCATTTTCTCCAAGGATAAAAAAATGTATTAACCCCGATCAAAATCGCCTAGGAGTTTATGAGGCATAAAATTGAAGTTTCCATGAAAAAAATATAGAACACATATTGAAAGTTGTAAAATCAGTAAAGAGCTTTAACACAATCTTTAGAAAATGAAATAAAAAAACGAAAGCAAACAGCAGGTGATAATATACATAACATATTCCTAAACATATGCATTATCAGAAGTGAGAAAATTGAACAAATGAAAATGAGTTAACACATAAAATGATCATGAATACATATTTCTGTCGATCATAATGTTGTTTTCTATTACCAGAGTCAATGACATTTCGTATTTTCCTAGCGGTAGCTCAGTGCATCAACTGATGTCACTGCAGCGCCTCTAACCGGGAGGTCCTAGGTTCGAGTCCTGACGGCGGCAGGATTTTCGACACTAGCTTTTCAGCTAGGTTGAATTCAGCTGCTGTCTGGAGGAGAATTCTAGCGGCCGGCTGCTCTGATCGGTAGTTTCCGTGGTTTCTCCGATCAACACCAGGCGAATGCCGGAGCAGTACCCTACCAAACGGGCCACGGACCGCGCGCGATCTGTCCTTCCTCTTCCTTGTCCTATCCTCTCCCCTTACACACACACTTACACTAACATGCACTACACTACCACATATTTCCGGGAGACCGGTCGGGAGCTTAGAGCTTGTCCCAGCTGGGGCGGTGCCCCGCTGGTGGGAGAGTCCAGGTTAGGGGGAAGCCCCACTAGCCGACGGTAGGTCGGCGCCGGATCTCGCCATCCAACGGGGGAAGATCACCGCCATCTCCCGAGAAAAAACATGCACTACACTAACGGGACTAATGACCAAAGTAGTTGACGCGCCCGGAAACACGAAAAAATCAATCAGTCAATCAAATTTTCCTACGAGTGTCCCTCAGTATAGGGACCGAAATGTTATTGGATACCAATAAATATCCGGAAAAATCCCGGGATTTTTTCATACCTTTATTCTTTTTATACTGGTAAAATACCTTTAGAGCACATCTCTACCAGTATGCACGTTCAGAAAAGTTTTAACGGTATAATACCGGTATTTTCAATGGAACATAATGTCCCTCACACCATCCAGACAAAGCAAATAACTTCCTTTCGTTAATCATTTTCGAAATGCTTAATGATAAAATAAAAAAATCATGCGCGCACACACTCGCGTACACGTATGCGCAAGGCACATGCACGGACGCGCCTACTCACACGCGCCTACTCAGGCACCGACTGGGTCTCTCTCTGTCTCTCTCTGTGACTCTCTCCGTCTCTCTCTCCGTCCCTCTCTCCGTCTCTCAGTCTCCTTCTCTCTGTCCCTCTCTGGCTGTCTCTCTCAACACACACACAGACATACACTCGGCAGAAAATTTGCTGGGGCCAACGGTCAGACACCCGTCGCTCACATTTCAATGCTTCAAACTGCGAAAGGACATTGATAGCCTCGTATGTGTCGAGTGCTTTATCCCCTGTTTGAGCGCAACCCAGTGTTTGGAGGTGAAACGTTGCCCTCTGGAAGCTAAGCTGCCTCCGCAACGGCGCGGCGGCGCTGCCCTCGCTGCTCTTACAATGTAGCAACTGATACGGCGCTTCTAAGACCGGAAGTTTATTTCTTCATGCGAAAAAGGGATTCCCTTTGGAAATATTCTTCCCTATTCGATTCTGGTTTCTCAAATTTCTACTTCTTTGGAATGATGCATAGTAACTAAAAAGTTTTAAAACGTGTTTGACATTTGCTTTTGGTACATCTATAAACATTTTTCATGGTTGTGAAAATTTTATCAAGTTAGACAAAGTTAGGCTGAGCTAAGTTAGCATAGTGCCAGCAATGCCTAGCAATGCTCTGACCGGGAGGTTGTTGGGTTCGAATGTCAGCGGTTGCGTAATTTTCAACACCAGCTTAATTTAGCTAGGTCGAATTGAACCGCTATCTGGAGGAGAATACTAGAGACTGGCTGCTCTCATCGATAGTTTTATCGACTAATTCCAGGCGAAAGATGGCGCAGTATCCTATCAAACAACTATGAGTCGTGCGCGACCTTTCCTAGTCCCTTCTTCTTTGTCCCAATCACTCTCCTTACTCATAAACACAAACATGCACTACACTACCAGTCTTGTCTGAAGACCTATTGAGAACTTAAAATTTGTTCCGGCTGAGGCGGTACCCCGCTGGGGGAGATTCTTGGAGGGGAGATCCCCTGCAAGCTGACATGTGCGTCGGATCTCACGATCTAGCGTTGGAGGAACATCTCCACCTCCCGGGATAAAACGTGTACTACAAACGGGACAGACACTTGATGCGGAAACTGTCGAAAACATCAATAAAAAAATGCTCAGAATCCGGTGTTCCTTTCCCGCTGGGATGTGAAATTCAGAGGCGAATTATAAGTCGGCTTCAGGGTAGGGAGCATTCCCTCTCCAAATATATCCCGATCAGTAGAAACAAACTGTAGACTCCGACTGGTCTCCTGAGATGTCTGCTAGTATAGTGCGTGAAAGAGTATATAAGGCGAAATAACGAGGAAGAGGAAGATAATGTGCGATGAGTACAACTCGTGCATTCACCTGGTACTCATCGGCGAAGCCATTGAAATTATCGTTCAGAAAACCCCTAGAATTCTTTTCCAGCTAGTGACATAATTTGGCCTAGCTAGAATGGAATGGCTAGTGTCAAAAATCCACCACCGTCAAGACTAGACACCGAGTACCTGTCGATCAGTAACTCTGCAGTGTCATTAGTTGTTTCTCTGAGCCATCTGAGTGGTAAAATAACAATGATTTCCCCCAAAATACCGATAAGATTCTACTGAAATAGCGATATTTTCTCACGAAAATACCGGTATTTTCATGAGAAAAAAATAGATGACGTCGGATAAAGGTAAAATACCTCTAAAATACCAGTATTTGACGTCGTGTACCGGTATTTTTTAAAGTATTATGAATTGTGGTACAATAGTGATAAACGTATTTCTACACCGGTATAAATACCTCTACTCCTAAAATTTCGATATTCGACTCCTGTCTCAGCAATGCAGGGGATGTCTTTCCACGTTTATTATCGTATTGGTTTGTTTTTACCTCTGTGTGAAAATTTTGAAAGATTTTACACGAGCCAAATCACACCTTTATGACCCACAAAAGATTTTCATCAATTTCCAAGTGCAGTGAGATGCGTTGATTCTTTTATTAAGTCATAAAAAGTCGCAGGGCTACAATTCCTCGAATGAAACTATTTCACGTACCTATTGGGCTTTCGGGAGTAAGTTCTGGTGTACTTCACTTTTCATGCATTTCTGTAAGAATTGAAGGGCCCAAGTCCACAGCTATTGTCGCCTGAATTCAATTAAATATTTACTATGAGGCGTCAAAAGAGATATTCAGCGATTAGAATGCAAATTCTCATCTGTCTATGGCATATCATAGCTACATTTAGTATATCATTCATGATACAATTTTTGTTGAAAAGTATTTAAATAAATGAATTATTTTTATTAGACTATTAAGAGTTTGCCTGCTGAAGTTGGAACACAACCGTAGTTGAAACAATTTTCTTCATTTTCCCTCTTTTCCTGACTGGCCGGTAATAGAAGATATAAAATTATTTTCTCTTCACTTTCTGAGCACGAAGTCTATGAAATATTCTTTATACAAGTACCTTCACGTCAGTCCCAGGAGTCAGTAGTCAATTTGAGCCGTAACCTAAGACGGAGCGAAGGAATTGCTTTGGGTTTTGTTCAGCTTGCCCAGGGAATTGACTTCAGAACTGTGCCGAATCTCATTTCGTGAGAGAATAACATTGCCAATCGTATTTAACAATCTCTCATCTGTTAATGAGACTACGTATCTATGAAATATTTAATCGCGATTCATTGTGCGATTCTTCTTCCTATGAAATTCTCAAAATAATCGGTAAACTAAAAAATAAATATTCGTCCGGTTTAGATGAATTCCCGGATTCTTTGTAAAAGACCTGTGCATATGCCATTAAACACCCGTTAACCCGTAATATTTAATTCAGCGTTATGCACCGGAACGTTTCCAGATATTTTCAAAACAGCTAAAATTAAGCCGATCTTTAAAAAAGGCAACAAAAATGAAATTCAAAATTATCGGCCCATCAGCATATCAGTTTTTTCAAAATATTAGAGAGACTTTCTTACGTACAAATAGAAACCTTTCTCAGTAAACACGACGCGCTTTCAGATTGCCAACATGGATTTAGAAAATCAAAAACAACGGAAACAGCTATATTTTCCTTTCTTAAAGATGTCGCCCCATCATTGGATCAAAACGAGGCACCTATTGGATTATTTTTAGATCTCTCAAAAACTTTTGACGTCATTGATCCTGACATTTTACTTTCAAAATTATCTTCATATGGAATCCGTGGAATTGCTCTCGATTGGTTATGTTCGTACCTTAAACAACGATCTCAGAGAGTGGAAATACCGTACTGGAATGATGGAACATTACGTACACACCTTTCCGACTCTCTGTCCATTGCACGTAGATCGATATTCAAGAATCGATTTTAGGCCCTATTCTGTTCCTACTTTACGTAAACGATATGCCCTCGACGATTCGAAACGGAAGAACGGTTCTCTTTGCGGATGATACGAATATCCTTTGCAATAAAGAAACCGTAAATAGTACAATATCAGATTTTCAAATTGGTTCCGAAATAACAAATTAATAGTAAACGAAAAGAAAAAGATTTTAATGCAGTTTTACATTCCAAATAAACCATTCTGTGCTCCATTGAAAATGAACGGTGCACCATTGACTGATGTTAAGGCAACAAAATTGTTAGGTCTCTCAATTCAGTCAAACCTTAAATGGATGAATTAAACACAAAATTAAGTTCATTATGCTACGCGTTCAAAATTCTTTCAAATTCAGTCAGCCTTCATACTGCTCGTTGTGTATATTTCGCGAATGTTCATTCCCGCCTGAGATATGGCATAATATTCTGGGGAAATACATCTTATACCTCCCAGACTTTTAGATTACAAAAAATAATTGTACGAATAATAACCAAATCCCACCCACGTGATTCATGTAAGCCTCTCTTCATTAATCTAGGAATTTTACCATTGCCTTGTCTGTTTATTTACGAATCAGTGGTTTTTGTCAAAAATGCCTTTCTTAAGGGCGGGAATATATTTTCAGAAAATGCCGAAGTCTATTACTATAACACTCGACGTAGAAATCATATTCATCAGGTGACCGGGAGCGGCAGCTCAGTGCTTCAACTGATGCCACTGCAGCGCCTCTGACCGGGAGGTCCTAGGTCCTAGGTTCGAGCCCTGACGGCGGCAGGATTTTCAACACTAGCTTTTCAGCTAGGTCGAATTCAGTCGCTGTCTGGAGAAAAATTCTAGCGGCCGGCTGCTCTTATCAGTAGTTTTCCGTGGTTTCTCCGATCAACACCAGGCGAATGCTGGAGCAGTACCCTACCAAACGGGCCACGGACCGCGCGCGATCTCTTCTTCCCCTTCCTTGTCCTATCCTCACCCCTTACACACTTACACCAACATGCACTACACTACCACATATTCCGGGAGACCGGTCGGGAGTTTAGAGGTAGTCCCGGCTGGGGCGGTTCCCCGCTGGTGGTAGAGTCCTTGTTAGGAGGAAACCCCACTAGCCGACGGTAGGTCGGCGCCGGATCTCGCCATCCAGGGGGGGAATCACCGCCATCTCCTGAGAAAAAACATGCACTACACTAACGGTACTAATGACCGCAGCAGTTGACGCGCCCGGAAACACGAAAAAATCAATCAATCAATTCATCAGGTGACAGTATGAACAGCTCATTACAACAAATTCACATTCAATACATGTATATTATTTTACAACACTTTGCCAGATGACATTAAACTATTAAATTCGATAGAAAAGTTTAAATCCAAAATGAAATCGTTTCTGCTGCATAACTGTTTCTATACAATTAGAGACTATACTCAGCATCACAAGGAAAGTTACCATAATTTTAACAGTGATATTTAATGTATTATTTACCATTGGACTGTGTACTTCTAAACAATATGTAACAAGTATTGTATTGAAGCTTCTGGGTCAATGACCCCCATCTCGATCAAGTTTTTCGTCCAGTTTCCCTGATTCTTTTAGCAAATGCTGAGATGGACCCATAAATGTAACTTCATTATCTGTGCACGTCTTCTAGAATTCAGTGGGAAATACAGTTATTCAAATTATCGTTTCCATGTTGTCGCGGCAGGAAGTATTATTCCGAAAGACAACATGGATAAGGGCCCAAAATGTATTGCTGATTTATTCTTGAAAATAGATTTTATTACATAGGAGTTTTTTTAAATTCAAAATTCAAGTAGTATATGACTTAGTGTAGGGATCACAGAATTTTGAAAATGTGCACACAATTCACATTTCCCATGGCACGTCATACGCAGTTTTAACTGTTTTTTTACGTAAAATAAAATAAAAATAAAATAAATTGTACGATGGACTGGGCGACTACGACATCCAGCTGGGTCGCCGTAGGAGTTGAATTGTCGAAGAGCTGGCGGCCTCAAAATTGTTTATTTCAGTGATATAAAATTGATTGCGAGCGTGACAGCAACTAACGTCACAAACCCAGTAAGCCCTAGTGCATGTTATATCCCAGGAAGTGGCGGTGTTCCTCTAACGCTGGAACGCAAGTTGCGACCCCAACCTACGCATCAACTTGCGGGTTTGCTCTTCATTTAGGTATCTCCCCCAACGGGGCACGGATACAGTTGGGACACGCTCTACTCTCCCGACTAGTCGCTTGACATGTTTTGTGCATGTACGTGCGCGCGTGTGTGTGTGTATGAGACGCGGAGAAGGAACAATGATGAAGAAGGAAAGATCGCGCACGATCCGTGATCTGTTTGTTAGGAATTCTCCACCCGATAATGATTACATTCGATTCAACTACGTAGTTAGTGTCGAAATTTCGCCACCGTGACGCTCTAACCGGAAAATACAGAGTCTGTTAGTTCGCAAATGCGTACTTTCGACGCACCAGGGAATTTTTGCCGGCTTTCGTCTACCGCACAGCGCGCAAACATCCAATTTGCACGAAAGTATATAATTCTGACGGGGACGAAAATTATTGAAAGAGAGAAAGATTCCTGGACTCCAGCAGAAACGAAGAACACTCACACATATTTTAATATGATTTTTTCAATTTGCTTATATAAATTTTAAGTTCTAATTCAAGTAATTGCTATCTTGTGATGCTCTTTGAAGGACAATGAGAATAATTATTGCACGCGATTCATATCGAATGGCGAGGTTCTCAATAATGTTTTTGGTTTAGAGAATTCACGCATGAGAAAACATTACAAGATAAAATTACATACTTTATCTTTTTACATGCCATACAGTATAATATTCATAATATAAATACAATTTTAAGCATATTATATCCGATAAACTCCTTGTATATTCCAAATGGCTGAGCCGCAATAAGTATTCAAAGGTGGTTTAAAAAATACTTTCTATGCCAAATTTTGCATTGCAGAAACATATAAACACTCCATGAACATGTAAATTGTAAATTATTTACCAAAATGTTTATATTTGTTCAGAAAGAAAAAAATAACCAGAAATAAAAAAGCCCCCAATTTACACAATTCGACTGCAATTTTATTTCTGTGATAATTTTTCTTTGTGAACAAATATATTCATTTCTTTTGTAAATTAATCCTTTAGTTACTGGCGGGACTTCTACGTCCCACCAGTTTTGATGATCTGTTTGTATTCGGAAATGCTATGGAAAACTATGGGCACCGTTCAGTCTCGATTAGTCCGTTCTTTCATTACGAGATATCAGCCAGAGCTGGTCGCCGAGAATTGGTTTATAAACGTTTTTCAGAGCAATGTTGTTGGTCTAATGGTGGCGTCGAGTAATTAATACGTCGCGCTATTTCTGAGAAGAAAACGGAGTCGTTATTGTAAATGAGATTAGACAATATTTTTTAATTATTGAAAGTAGTGCTTATTATTATATAATTTACTATGACACGATGTGCACGGACTTTGCAGTCCCGTCAGGTCTTGTGGTTATGTCTGCAAAGGAGGTTATAAGAACTTTTCATTCATATTATTTTTGAGTTGCGTATTGCGAGTTGACAAGTAATGTACGATTAGTTGAGTGGAGTATTACGAGTATTGTTTTTATTAAGATTCCTTATGGATATATGTATCAAAGTTTTCATTATTTATTTGTCTTTTGCAGAATATGAGTACCGAGGGCTACTCATATTTGTCAAACGGTGGTAAAAAAATGAGAATGACCTAAGAATGCAGAACGTTCACCTCCAACTCTCAAAGGGAAGGGAGTCTGCGTTTGCTGTCCCAAAAGACAACCGTTTCCAAACCACTGGAACATATAAGCCTATATTCTCACCTGGGAGAGGCAGATGTGAGTTGTTCCCTTCAAAGAAGATTGTGTGAAAGACATTCCAAATGAACATAGTGTACTATTTTTAGTGTTAATGAGAAAATATTGTTTTTTTGTACCATCAAAGATAAAACTAATAAAACTTTGGAGGACCACAGATCTGACGGGACTCTGGAGTTTCATTCAACAAATTCGTAATTTTTTATCTTTGTAATTAATATTAATATTAATTATTTTATTGATAAATGAAAAATTATTACTTGTTGTACCAACCACAAAAGTTACAATTTTATTTAATTTTATAACGTTTTATTTTTATAGTATTATTTTTATAACATGGGGTAATAATTGTTATTAATTACCTTGGACATGGAGATGGTGGTTATTCATTTTAATACGAGAATGAAAACAAGTGTTAGACATCCAGTAATTTTTGCAGTTTTTCTGTCTGACACAAAAAACATACCAAATAATTCAATCGGTTATAATAGTGGACTACAGCGGTCGGTGCATCTGTTTTCTGTTCCAAAAGTACTTCTCTAATACTCATGAAGAGAAGACACTCATGAACAGAAGCTAGCAGCTGCCTTGGCATTCGACTAAAACATTCTGTTGGAAGTCAGAACATATTCGCATAAGTTATTACTGACTACAATATGAAGAAAAAAATAATATTTGAATTCATATTATATGTCAAGAATTAGCATACAACAAATTGGTTTCTGTACCCAACAATTAAAGTTAAAACACTGCAATCTGTTTGCTTCATTACATAATTCACACATGGAATGTTTTCGACTATAATTCTGAGTGGAATACGCAAGTAAATATCAAGTTGATCAATTAAAAATGATGTCGACCGAGTTAGGCTTAGAGCTAACTTTACTGCTGACTCTGCAGTGACTCTGACCGGAAGGTCCTAGGGTTCGGTCCCGACGGAGATGGATTTTTGACTTCAGTTGCTGTTTGAAGGAGAAATTTTATGGTCGGATGCAGGAATCGGTAGTTCTCCGTGGTTTCTCGAATCAATTGCAGCCGAATGCCGGAGCAGTGCCCTAAAAAACGGGTCACTGACTGCGCGTGATGTTTACTTCCACTTGCTTGTCCTGTCCTCTCACTTACACACCTGACGGGGGCTTAGAGCTTGTTCCGACTGGGGCGGTATCCCGCTGTGGGAGATACCTGAAGGAGAAATTCCCCACATGCCGAAGCGTAGGTTGGCGCCATATCTCACCATTCAAAGGGGGACGAACATCGCCCTCCCGAAAAGAAATATACACAACAATAACGAGACTAATGACCATAATAGTTGACGTGCCCAAAAACAACAATTAATTGATAAGAAATATCACTGTAATTCATTCCTTATGAAGGTATTTTATCATTGAATTGTTGTTATTTTAATTTGCTACCTGCGGATATATAAACATTGTTTACAATATTACTGTAGAAAATAATTGCAACTCATCTATTAATTAAATAATTTTTTTTTATTTATTGTAATTATTATTAGCCTGGTTTAATCCTATTAAGGGCAAAGGCCTCCTGTATGCAGGGTCGGTGGCTAGGTTCTAGGTTGTTGCTTTTCTGGATGTCTTCAAATCTAGGTGTCGTTTGCAGTAGTGACATTGGCCCTTCTCCATTCGATGTGCTTGCACGTAGGTGTGTCGTGAGCTGCACGTGTCCAGGTGTTGCCTACTTCTTTCTTGAATTCGTCTGCACATCTCAGTCTTTGTCTGTCTTAATTCCTCCATCCTGTTCTTGGATATCACATTGTCGCGGCGTATGCCCATCTCTCTTGGCTAAGTCGGCTACGTGTCCTCCCCAGCGCCATTTTTGAAGTTCTGCTTGTAGAACATCTTTTATTTTTGTGATGTCCCTTATGGTACAGCTTTTTACTTTGTCTCTAAGTGTGATATTCAGAATCTTCCGTTCCATTTTCCGTTGGCATCTCCTTAGTAACATTTTTTGGGTCTCAGTTAGCGCCCATGTTTGTGATCCGTATATTAGAGCGGTGAGTACACAAGTGTTCATGATCTTGGTTTTTAATGATAGACTTTATGTTAAGTAAAATAAAAGAAAAATTCCAAACTTTCTTCCATGCCTCCGTTGTTCTCAGTTTTCTTACTCGTTGCATTTCGTTTTTAAATAGTATGTATTGTCCCAGGTATTTGTATTCAACAACATATTCTACTTTTCTTCCTTCTAATGTAATTGGTTCCTGTAGGTCGTTTATGATAATTTTAGTTTTTGAGGTGTTCATTTGAAGTCCTACCGATGTGCATTTTTCGTTGAGTTTTAGAAGCCTTTTTTTCAGTGTCTTAGGCGAGGTGGCGAAGAGTACTATGTCGTCAACAGAACGGAGATTAATTATATTGAGAATAAATTATATGGTGAATGGTATAATATTTACTAACCTGCTAATGTTATTCGGATTGGATATAAAATTGGGCCTTTCCAATATTTATTAACAGAGCTATTTATATTTTTAGGTTACTTCGTTGTAATATTACATTTCATCTATATAATTTAATTGTATCCTACATGAGGATTGAATTTAGAAAGCTGGCTGGTTCAACTCGAATGCTATTTTTACTATTTTTATTTTAACATCCAAAAAGAGTTAAACACTTTGGAGACGTACTATAGGGAGAAGTGACTTAAAGATATACTTCTGTCTATAGCTGTCTTTCATTTTTTATCCTCAGCACAATTCTCGTTTTACTTCTCCACCTTTCTGACTTTGAGTTCCAACTTTGTTTCGTCTCACTCTCCCCACCCAGCACTTTCTCTGGAAAATGTTAGCTCAGCGTCGCGTTCAGCCGTCAGGAAGTTCAGACAACTCCCGGCGACTACTCGAGTTCACACTCTCGCACTCTGGCCTCTGGCGCACCCGATACGTTCTTGCGGCCTCGCCTCGGCGGCGGCGGCGGCGGCGGCGGCGGCGGCGGCGGCCGCCGGGGTGGGCGGGGCGCGTGGGAGGGCCGCGACGAACGCTTCTGTCGAGAGGCAGAATAGTTGCGATCGCAAGGAAAGGTGGTGAGAACTCAAGACAATAGGGGGTGTTAGCTCATTTGTAACGGCTTGATGTTCTGCCCTTTCATAAACGTGTGCGGCATAAATCAAGAGGGGGGCAACATTTCTTGGCCCCTCTTGACCTCCTTTTGCATTAAACGTTTTATTTACACATGTCTCTTAACTAGAAAATAAATAAAATATAGTATTGGGAGAACGAAATTTTAATGACACGATCCATAACTACAATTTATTTTGTGTTGACCCATTTACAGGCTTGAAAAATCATTTGGAGAACCTCTTCCTCAACTTCCGTGTACCAATTCTCAAACTTGTAAGCTTAAAAACTAGGTAAGTATGAAGTTGATATTTTTTAGGATAGTAACATGTTTTGTTATGTTGGGCTAGGGAGCACCTTTGGAAATTATCGAGGGAGAGATTCTTATCCGTACGTCTCTGTACACTATAAACCACGTGACGTTCGACGTTGGGATCTCATCACGCTAGAGGGCAAAAAAGTGTTTTAGGGCGGTAGCGGCGCAATTATTAACAACACACGGATATGGCTAATTGTACTTGATGTTAAAACCAGTCTATAAAGAATAACTTTGAAAGATTAAAAAATGGAACATATTGTGCATCTTAAAATATGCAAATGTATGTTTTTCCTTACATATGTAAAAATATGGTACTATACATGAAGATTGTGAAAAATATGGATAATCAAATGCGCATCGAATAACTTCAAACATTATAATTCTTAAACATACGACAAAACTTTGTTGGTAACTAATGACAAAGCAAATATATATTTACACAAAAATTCTAGCCTAATATCCTTCTGGGAAGGAATTTATTAATTTTTTTAAACATTATTCCCGTCTTTTCCTTTATATGTTTTTAATGTTCAAAAAACGACAAATGTTTTTTACGACAAATGTTTGTACGTAACGTTGTTTGTAAAGTTTGTACGACAAATGTTTTTTTATGAATAAAATTATGGTGATAATGTTTTAGAGCACCCCTTACTGTTCAAAATTTCCATCTACCTGTTTTCTTTTGCAACGGATAAACGTACGCAATGTTTTTGATTTTGATCTGTTTATCCTTAAATAACACGAAATACATTTAAAAGCGAAATTCCTCCTTTCACTTCCAGCTACATTTAATTCCACATTTTCCATCTCCGAATGCTCCCTTCTCAGTCAGGAATCTGTCAATCATCCTGTGTAGGGCTTTTGAAGGATAATTATGAGAATTTGGTAAAAATCACTTTTTACAGTGGTAACTTTCGCTCTTAAAATGAAGATTCAAAACTGCATTAGATCTGCTTCGTTATGAACAATTTATACTCTTTTTTTTAAAGAGAAATGATCTTTGAATTCAGAAATCACAATGTAAATTGAAAACAAACTGATAGAAACAACTACTGAAACACCAGTCTTTCCAAAGTTAGATTAAACAGAATATTAATATACTGAAGGCGTATTTAGATATATTTTGAAGGTATTTTATACGTGTTTTCAACGTATTTGTTGAAGGGCGATCCCAAGAGCGGGTTACGAAAGGCAATATGCACATATTGGGCGAGTGGGCAGAATGATACGGACGGAGGGATCAGTGGTCGAGGATGAAGCGGAGGATATGGTGTTAAGGAAAGAGGGGAATTTGGCTCGGGACAGAACTCTACGAGGCCATTAAGAGTGAATTTAGAGAAGATTTTGTGAAAGGACCGAAGAGAATCTCGTAGAAGAAATCGCTCAGCAGAATAAGGTCTCTGACGGGAGCCTGAGTTCGTCTTTTTAATTAAAACTGAGCAGAAATTTCTTCCTCACTCATTATTCAACTATGGAACTTCTGATAATTACGAGCTTGAATTATCTATTCATTCACGACGCTCAGAGTAATTATGTATTTAAAGAAATTTAATTTCACGAAAACACCATAGTTATCAAACGAGCGAGAACTGAGTCTCTGAACAATCTTATTAGTTCGAAGTGATTGAGTGAACCAGTACTGGTACTGAATGCTTAGACAGAAACAATCACAGAGCTCATGACGAATGAATTAAATAGAATGTATCTCTTTTGAAAAATAGTATTATTTGAATTTTAAAATTCAGATTTTTCATTTGTATTCATCCTGGCAGTGTTTTTGAAATACTAGTAAGCAGATTTTTACGTTTAATAAAAAAATACTATTGGAAGTCAGACAGTTGGCAAATACAACATTAGCCTTCAGTCTGTTTCCCAGAGCACTAATATATTCCATTTTCTGCCGGCAGACAACACTTTATAAAACTGCACAACATGTAATTACTACGCAGTAAATCTATTTATGAAAGTAAAGTTTGATTGCATTTGTGGTGTCTTGTGAACTACACGATTTAATGTGGCTGCCGACACGATTAAGACAGCACTTGGAAAGATCCAGTGACAGGCGACGATGCGCTGAAATAGGGACAACTCCAATTGCCGACTAATAGAATAGCGCTTTGAATTCAAGGGCATACCTTTTGTATCTAATTAACCACTTTCTATAAATTTCCTCTTAACAACAAAAAAACAGTAATAAAAATATTATATTGGAATGTTAATCAGGAGTCTCATCACATCCTGATCTTGACTCAAATGCAAAACTCGATGTATTTCATTTGTCTGAGCGCTATTATCCGTATCAGTGTAATGAAACTTTCGTATGAAGGTGTTTGTGTACTTGATATCGACCAAATTATTGAGAAGTGCATTCATTATTTTGAAGCACCATTTTAAAACGAAAAGTGAATGCATTGAGAGGCATGACATTGTAAAAAATAGTCAGTGTGGAACCACCCAGTCCCAAAGTTTCGTGTAATTACGTGTAGCATAATTAAATGCTGTTTGCATTTAAAATCTGTGTGCGAGTGTGTGAGTGTGTGATTTAAATTTTATTACTGTTTCTTTGGTGAATTACCTGAAGTGAACCAAGTTACCGAAAGCCACATAAATACGATAACAGTTAAACTTGATAAAAATGAAGTTGAATTTATTAAAATGATTGCGAGTAATTTTAAAGTCGTTATGTCTCTTATGCAAAACGTCTTTAACCCTTTTTGGATATTGAGAGTATTTACATGGGAGTAATTCTCCGTTAAGGTATTTGCCGTTGGTCTCCTAACGTCGCAACCAGAAAATATCCCTTCTCCGAAATTGATATTCATCGGTAGATCTGGACGAACTCGAGGTTTTGGGAGTTTCAAACGGATATTTTGATTTTCGAGGGTACTTTACATGGATCTTCAAAAATATTTAAAAAATTTCCCTAAAAATGGCTGCACCTTTTTTGATTAAATTTTGTTCTCGGATAACCTTAATGACGCTTAAGAAAATTGTGCAGGTCTCATGTTCGTTGAAATCTTTAATTTTTCGAAAATGGGGAAAGTGCATTTTTTGGCATCTTGCTACAACTGCAATATTGAAGAGTATTCTTTTCTTAATGAAATCTCTTTTTAAAAGACAGATCTTGAAATAAGATCATATAATTAACATAAATATTATAATTCTTAAGTAGACGCCTATTTATAATATTAATATTATAAATAGGCGTCTACTTAAAAATTCTGCGGACGCGGTGCTTCGGGTCTCCCGGGCGTCCAGCCTTCGATTCCGCGGCAACGCCCCTGCGACGGCCACCGCATAGCGCGCGCTTCCACAAAACTCTCCTCGCAGGGATGTTGAAAATGTTCTACGCTCACGCCCACAACTCAGGTTTTAGTTAAACATGTTCAAACTCATTTATTAGCCTTTCGACTCTTGTGTCTTCATTACTTACGTGAACTCGGGTCAGATTCGATCCCACAAGCTTTACCCAATAGTTTACCTTATTTCATGCACATATGCAATTTGGAATTATTAATTAAAAATGATGCTATTTATTTGGTTTATTTTACTATAGCTTTGATTGATTGATAGATTTTTTCGTGTTTCCGCCGCGTCAACAGCTCTGGTCGTTGGTCCCGTTAGTGTAGTGCATGCTTTTTTCTCGGGAGATGGCGGTGATCATCCCCCGCTGGATGGCGAGATCCGGCGCCGACCTACCGTCGGCTAGTGGGGTTTCCCCCTAACTAGGACTCTCCCTCCAGCGGGGCACCGCCCCAGCCGGGACAAGCTCTAAGCACCCAACCGGTCTCCCGGGATATGTGGTAGTGTAGTGCACGTTGGTGTGTGTGTGTGTGTGTGTGTGTGTGTGTGTGTGTGTGTAAGGGGAAAGAATAGGACAAGCAATGTGAAGGACAGATCGCGTACGGTCCGTGGCCTGTTTGGTAGGGTACTGCTCCGGCATTCGCCTGGTGCTGATCGGAAAAAACACGGAAAACTACCGATGAGAGCAGCTGGCCGCTAGAATTCTCCTCCAGACAGCGACCGAATTCGACTTAGCTGAAAAGCTAATGTCGAAAATCCTGCCGCCGTCAGGACTCGAACCTAGGACTTTCCGGTCAGAGGCGCTGCAGTGACATCAGTTGAGCTACCGCTCCCGGTATTTTACTACAGCGTACTAAAATAATTAAATGAATAATATTTCCAGAAAATCATTGTAGCATATCCTCATAACTAAACATGGGTATCCATACCAGCATGGGAATGTCACACACAGGGTTACTAACTTGTATTAAAAACACGCCAGATTTTTATTCAGAAACAACAACGTAATATTATAAACGGAAATGAACACTTTTTTAGAATTTTTCTTATTATTTAGACGCGTAACGTGGAATCTATTTGGGAGCATTTCTTACCCCAACCGCATAAAAATCAAATTACTTCAAACCAAGAAAATTTTAAAAATTGTATAGTTTAAACACATGTAAAACTGTACCTAAATAGCGTATCTAAAAGGAAAAGTTCATGTGAATAATTGTTGCAAAACATATGTGCGCCTGGGAGAAAAATAACCCAACAGAATCTAAGGGTTCAAATCGTCCTCTCTGTTTTAGAAATTTCTTTTAAAATGTTTCTGAAACGACCCTATTGTATGTGCGTGTGGGACATTCTGTTTATAAAAGAACGGTGTTAGGAACACTCTCTCCGATTGAGCAATTAATTCTCTCTGTAGTCTATTTGGTAAAAAAAACGGAATGATGTTCATGAATTTAAGAAATAGATTGTTTCGCAATGAACATACAATGTAAGTTTTCACGGCCGGTTTCTACATTATTCGACATTTCCGGGTTTGTAGGCCGTGGTCTAACGGAAACTTGTTCATACGTTTCCGTTAGACTACGGCCTACAAACCCGCAAATGTCGAATAATGTTTCACAATGAATTAAAAACTCTGAAAAGATTTAACGATTTTGGACGATTTACTGTGTAATTGCCGCTTAAATTAGTTAAATAAGTCCCAAGACTTCAACCTTCTGCATTATCCTTGCCTCTTATATGAAAATACACTCCTATTTCCAACATAAAATCATTAAAATACAACCCCCAGAATACGTCAGCAGCAATTTTAATTGTTCATAGCTACTCGTAGAAATACTGAAAATTTACTCATTCTTCGTCCTTACAATATTTACCATGGTTCTTGGAACTGCGATATATTATCTCTATTTTTTAAAAATAAATTGCGATTTTTAAGTATTTAAAATTTCGCGATTACCGTGTTAATGACACAAATGTTATTTTCAGGCTAGACAGACAGCTGTCCGAATTCCGCACAGTGTTGAGGAGTCACCCTGCATTACAACAGTTCTTTACTTACCAAGAACATCAAAAACCTTTAAGTTCATGACGAAACTCGTGAATGGAAAATGTTTAACAGTTGGTGAAGTCTTCCTTGGGGTATTGCTGTCGCGTTACATCTGCAGTGTCGTAAGCAGTGCAACATTGAGTATGAGATTCAGTTTGCACTAGCAGTATGAGAATACAATAAAATATCTGCTCTATCACTCAAAACAAACTCTTTCGTTGTTTCTAGATTTTTCCGAGTGCGTGTGTATCTAACGAAACCGTTGATATCTGTCACGTGGCCAGAGGCTGCATAGTTTTCTTTCGATTTCTGCACGCATTGGAAATTATTAATAGAAATGACTTCTATCGTGTTGAAAACATACCAAAGAACAAGCTTGTCAGAAATAGCAATACTGCTGTTTGTAATCTTATTACGATCACTTTATTGCGGATCACTTTCTGGATCACTGATACACTCATATTTCTAAAAGCTCAAATTTCATAAATAATTTTCTGCCATTTATCTTGATATACTAACACGTGATTATTATTGTAACGTAAAATTTGTATTATTGTTGTTGTAAAAGGTGCATTAAATAATGCAGAATAAGATGAGAGGGAAATAAATTTAGGGACTGGAGGCGCGAAGTAAAATATCACACAGGAAAAGACAATCAGAACACTTGTAAAGTGGTCTAAAGAAGGAAAACTCACATTCCCAGCAAATATGAATGTACTAGTATTGTGGAAAATCTAGTCGGTGTTAAATGTGATCATACGTAGCCTAAACTATAAAAATAACATAACGTGCATGTTATTGGACGTGCATATCAATTTCAGATACCTATACTTACAGGCCAGATATGTAATTTTTTAAATAATTTAATGCAATAACAGTATAGTCTCACTACTCTTTTAACAAATAGGTGTATTAAATAGTTTTGATGAGCTGTATTTATTATTATGTTATTCCCTGAAAAGAACATCAAATTAAACAACTACATTCCCCACTTTAAAAAATGTGTATCCTGACTCCTTTTTATTTGAAAATCACTGTTATTTGTGTTTATATACGTTATTCAACAGGAACTGCGCATTGAAAAAAGTATTTGAAGTGTCGCCCGTACGCTTTCATCATTGAGATACAAAAACTCTACATGTACTCGTAAATGCAGACTAAAGCAGAACGTACGTAATTTCTCACCGACTGACGCCGAAGTCAACCCTGCATGAAAATGTTCACGCATGGATATCCTTAATTTTATAATTCCATTTCACTGTGGACGTTTTGTTAAAATGTATAAATTAGTTCATACTGTGGGTCCATTTAGACCAACATGCATAATGGCTTATTTAGTTCTACAAACATTTTTTCACCCACAAAAAAGCGCTACTCCCAGAAGGTCTCGAACAATTCGCTGCAAGCATAGCAGGTATGTAGCACGCCACCAGCTAAGCCAATGATTCCTTTTTCGTGGTCCGTTCTTGGTGGCCAAGGGTGGGGAGACGACGTGACTACCGGCTCATCAGCCCAGAAAAGAGGGCCCACAATTTCAGTGCCAACCCACTATGTACATAGCTAGGTCGACTTCAGCGGCCGGTAATTTACCTTGTTTTCTTCGATTAACACCAGGCGAATGCCAGAGTAGTACCCTAACAACCTGGTCACACACCGCATGCGATCTTTCCTTCCCCTTCCTTGTCCTTTTCTCACCCCTTACTTACACACGTACACTTCCATGCACTACATAACCACACCGGGAGACCCATGGGAAGCTTATAGCTTGGCTCGCTGCCGCTTGCCCTTGGGGTCGTGCCCCGCTGGTAGGAGAGAGGGACGCTGGATAGTTCTGCCACCGTTTTGCGCGCCGCATCGATGTGCGATTACCCCATGGTCAGCTGTTGACGGCAGAGGATAGAGGAAGCCACGCATACACGACATTCAGAATCTGGACGTCCACCACACAACACGAGGAGGGAAGACCAACGCTTTGTCCATCTCGCACGAACAGATCCTTGTGCAATGGTAGATGTCATTCAACAGGCTGGGCAGCGTGCTCTGACAGTCTATGTCAGCGTATTTGCCGGCTCTTGCACGCCTCAGGGCTCGCTCAACGCCGACGTGCCAGCCACTCACACCCCAGGAGCCTCGCTACAGACTCGCCTGGCGTTGAGAACAACGGTCATAGGGCTGTGCACACTTTCAGCGGATCATCTTCAGTTAAAAGGTTCGTTTCTCCTTGGATGAAGATGGCCATCGAGTCTCGACTAGAAGCACAGGAGGGAGCACTGTAAAGACCGGTGTGTGGTAGTACCTGCCTGGTGTGGCGTGGAGCGCGATGTTCTATGGTGCCCGTACACCGACACTTCCTCACGAGCATCGTGGCCGCTGAACGGTAAGTTCAGAAGATCTTGTGAGACCCCCGTGCCGTCCATCGCGGCCGGGATTTTTGTGGTTTCCCTCGGTCATCCAGGCGAGTGCTGGGATGGTTCCATTGAAACGCCACGGCCGCGTAACCGGGGTCACTAGCGGAATGTACTAAATACGTGAAGACATGAAAGTTATTCGAATTCGAAGCATCGCGGGTTTCTGGTTGGGTGACTAACTAGGAACCCCAGGATCTCACGACTCCGAGGCCAGTTGTCCTTTGTGACACATATAGTGGTTACATACAAATACAAAAAAACTTGTAGCAACGAACGTTGCTCAACTATTGACGACAATGTCCAATTACCAGGAAGAAAAACAATGTATCCGTTTCTCTGACGATATCTGAGAAGTGTATCGTTAAGATTCTTATTTCTGTTGCTCAGTTTGTGGTCCTGCATGCGAGATCATAGTGCCAATTTGACAGTATCCAACATGCGAACGTTGGTGCAAACCAATATTCTGTCACACTTGGTTTCTAATTATTTTCTCTACTCTGAGGTGGATTAAAATGTTTTATGCTATTTAAATGCGTTTGTATTCAATAGAAAACTTATTCTGCAAATAAAGAAATTCTGCTGCAAATGCTGAAACGTGGAAATAATTCACTTTCGAAGAATCCTTCTTCAAAATCTTTCGCTTGCCCTCATGCATGTCCAGTTTCTTTCTTGGGCTCTCTAATAAAATTTGCCAACAAATATTCTGTCTTTCATAAGAAAAGTTATGAAGAAACATAAATGGAAAATGACAAAAACAGAATTCCAAATATAAAGAAGGGGACACGTTCAATATAAATGGAAGAAAATCAGTAATATTACTGTTACATGCTACAAGGCCGAAAAGTTTATATGTAAAGGACAATTAGATATTGTTTGTAATAAATATTGATGCAGGGAATTTGAAGATTCTAATTACATTAATAAATTACTTTGAATATTATTTAATATTATTTTTTTGCCTTTATAGTGTGTTATATTCAAGTGTAAATATAACTGAAGGTTGAAAATATGTCAACAATGTAATTTATGAAATAAAACTCCTTAATGCATATTTTGGACCGAGTCTAATAGACGAGAAATCACGTTAGGGATTCCCGTGCGAGTGACGAGCTTTTAAACAAAAAGAACGACGGAGTATTGATATATATTATATGATAGCTTTCAGTCCAATTTCTGTGTTTTATGTTCCTGAACATGTGTTAGAAATTATATTTATTCTTTTGCTAAACGGTTGTTTTCCCGTCCCTTCAGCTGGTCTCACGGTGAACGTTTTAAAAATAAGGAACTAGAAAAGAGAAGAACAATAAAAGATATCTTCATGTTGCACTGCTCTCAACTTTCCGTTGTTAAAAGAAAATTTCGTTGCTTGATATTTCTGTTTAGGATGTTTTGGAACCAACTCATAAGAAATTGCCCGGCGCCACTGAATCTTTTTGGCAGCAAAAAAAAAAAAACAAAAACGCATGATTGTCCTGATTCGCTCTGTTAAAGCGCACACACGTTCGAGTGAGTGTCTATGAATTGTAAGTATTCATTGTATTGCCATGTACTGTTACCGCTCGCTATAGCGATTCCCTATTGTCGCTCAAAGCTTCGATATTCTGTCACTACCTGCCGACCTAATTCTGCAATAATCGGATAGACGGCACTGCAGAGGTTGCAGTCAACGTGAATTTCATGCTTGATCAGCGCAGCCAATCATAGAATTTACGAGCCCTTTAAGGGAATTTGGCGTAGAATATTGAAGTAGTCGGCCATTTTGTCACCGGAGTTCAATGAAAAAAGATCTATCGGAAGCAAAACTGATGTTCCATGCGATCGTTCCAGAAACGTTTACCTGATACTAGGAAAAGACGCAATTAAAACTCTTCAAATATACGGATTTTACAATAATCTCGACATTAATTAAAGAATAGTGAATAATCCCGTTCTTAATGTAAGATGAATGGATTTTTTTTCAATTTTTCGTTATTAATTAGACGATGTGCGTGTATATTAGGTGTAATACGACGTGCTGAACCTAAACTATTTAGTATAAAGAAACTAACCTTAGGTTGTGTTTCTTTACAGATTTTATTTCTTATTTCGTTTTGTTCTTTCCATTTCTGTATTCTCACGTTACTCAAACTGAGAGAATATTGAATTGTATTCGACAACTACAAAACGAAAGAACGCGTTCATCAGACGAGTGAAGGTGAGGACGCGTATGGTTTTCAAACAGGAGATACGTGGACGTAACGACTACGCCTGAGAAGTCAACCTTTCGCCACGTACCAGAAGAACAGTTATCCAGGGATTGTGGCATGAGTGTTTGCACAGTCAACAAATTACTATTATTCGTGTGGTTCTTCCATGAGCTAAATGGGTAGAAATACCGTAAGTTAAAACGCAAAGTTGTAATATTATTTTATTAATTTTTAAATCTGTTTAGTTACGTGAAGTCAAGATTGTAATGCCTGAGAGCATATTCCGGAATAGAGAACGCCGGTAGCTGAAGCCAGGTGTTCAAAGTTGTAATAATAATTCTATTTTTGTAAGCAAAGTGCGAACAGGGAGATAACAAATCATGAATGAATATATGTAGAACTATAGTATCTGTTCATGAACATTCGAATATTAAAAATTGTTTTGTAACCAAGGAAGTCTATATTTTGTTTAGAAAGACTAGTACAAAAGATAATTTCTATTACAAGATGTTTAACCAAAAGTCTATTTAACTAAAGAAAGTGCCGAGTGTATGTTTGTAAATAAGGGTCTTTACTTATATTTATATTAATTTTCTTGTGTTGAAACTCACGAAATGAAGGTTTTTGGAAGAATTTTTTTGTTATATTTTATTTGCACATGTATGGTTTGTTGTGCACGGTATGTTATTTTATTTCAGTAATCTTTTATATACACCGATCTATTCAGTTAAAAATTGTCAATTTGCAAATCAATGAGTGTAGTTTATTCTATATTTTGATAAAGAATACATTCGCAATTTATGCCTGAACTGGTACTCGACTTCCTATTTCCTATTCGAAAGACGAAACCGCAGACCCTGGTCAAAGTTAAGGAATAGCTTCTGCTATGGATATTATGTGATGTCTAGTAAATGTATGAATGCGACGCATCAAGCATTTTTTAGTGCTCCTGGACTCGTAACATTGGTTTTCGCTATCAATCCTTTCATTTATTCGATTTGAAAGTTTCATTCAAATAGAATTAATCTAATTATTACATTAAATGCCCCAAATGCTTCATATTTCTGTGTTTAAAAGTAAATCGATATTATAAACTTTTCATTTAATTTCATAAATAACTATGAATACCAACGTGTTTGTTGCGTCCAATTTGCAATTTTCCCTCTCTAGGAACTTGTCATCGGATTCCGATGCACAAAGCGTGCGTGGAACCGTTTTCAAAGTCACCCGGATGTTCTTTCGTGTGATGCCCCCTCCTACATGTGATGATGAAGTATCCCCCTCTCCGGAAGTGTCCCTCTCCCCGCGAGACCGTCTCTCTCCGCTCTCGAGTCGTGTCGCGAGCTCTCACCAGAGCGCGAGCTCATCCGAGTGGTTGCGCAGGTCTGTTGTAGTATCATGCACCTCATGACCTCCCATCTGGCCCCACTTGACGCCTACCGGTCTCCCAAAACTCGTGGTCATTCAGAAGTCACCTCTCCTCAAATAAGTCGGGTCCCAACAGGACGATTTATTTATTTATTTTATTTATTTATTTTACGTCAAAAAAAAGCAGTTAAAAACTGCGTATGACGTGCTATGGGGAAAAGTGAATTGTGTGCACATTTTCAAAATTCTGTGATCCCTACACTAAGTCATATACTACTTAAATTTTGAATTTTGAAAGGGAGAAAAAAAAACAACAAAAAACTCCCATGTAATAAAATCTATTTTCAAGGATAAACAAACAATAAATTTTGAATTTTGAAAGGGAGAAAAAAACAAACAAAAAAACTCCCATGTAAAAAAATCTATTTTCAAGGGTAAATAAGCAATAAATTTTGAATTGCATTGCACGGTTGCAGTGTGCATTAATTATAATGTGCAGTGTTGCATCAACCTCTTTTGCATGCCACAATCTACAAAATTTTATTTTTCGCCTGAAATTTGGTGGGTATGGGACTGGGGGGTAACTCTCTAGCAGTAGCACACTTACATGGTTTTGTGTCGACGTTTTCTTACAAACTGTCAAAAACAATCATCTTTCTAAAAAGTTTTAAAATTATAATTTATAAAGAAATTGAGGTCAAAAAATTACTGCTCGAATATAAATTTACTATACAAATGTATAATAAACACTGAAATAAATTTACAGAACTGTTGCAGTCATTTTCAAAGTATATTTAATGTACTTTGTAGTGGTTTTAAAGGCTGAAAAAGGTTTAAAATAGTTTTCATTTTTTATCTAGTCAGCTATCGAAAAAATCTAAAAACATCACAACCGGTGTTTTAAAAAGTAGTTTTGGAATTTTTCATTCCTATTCACGTGTTCTGACATACTAAAATTAGCTTTTGTTAATTTTTAAAAAATATATATTTCGTTAGAAATTGGCGTCCAGAAAATATCAAAAAATATTTTTTTTTGATAGTGTAAAATGTTTTCGTTTATCATATTGATTTCAATTTGAAAGAATAATTTAAGTTGAAGAACAAAATTAAAATTAAAAATACGTTATTGTTCTTAGAGAGGGGGCGGGTGGGGTGAGAGGAGTGCTAATTACACCTTTTAAAAATCGTATTTTTACGTTAGACTCAATATAACTACCCACTTGTCTTTTAATTTTAGAGAACTTTCTTATCCAAAGGAACCCCTTTTTCCGGATCCTATTGTTATAGAGCAAAATATCTACTAGGGAATCACAGTGATAGTTTAGTGAGCTTGTTTGAAATGATATTTCAGCTAAATTGTTACTGCCACAAAAATGATTGAGAGACATTACGTTTTGAGTACTAATGGATACGCTGCTTTGAAAAAAGACGAAACCACTATACTTGTTTGGTTATTTGGACCGAGTACAAAATAAGCTATAAACTTACAAGGAAAAACATTAATATTTTTTTTTAAATATAGAGGAGACAAAATTGTTGCACGCCGAAAACTATGGTCGTATTTATTTCTGGTCGCTATGTATTTGATCATTTGTTTAGGTTTACGTTTATTGCTTATGATTCTTAATTGCTCTTTAATTAATTATTATCTTTGACATTTTTGGGAAGAATGGCCCAGCATGTCAGTTGTGTTAGTAGGAGTACTAAATACTAAATTTTGTTGACGTATCATACAGCTGGCAACGCGAGCCGAAACTGTATTTCTGGCACCCGAATGCTGTTCCATATAACCGTGAAATGTGGAATTGAGATGTACATCGGGGAATGTATCTCCTAATGAGAATATTACGGGAAGTAGAGGATGATGAGAGCTATTAAATGTGTTTTCCTGAAATTCCTATAATGAAACGAGAGTCCGGCGGAGTTAATAATTCCCTCACAGTATACTCGTTAGTGACACACATTCTATTTTGTTTCCGGATGGTTATTACTACGAGAAATTACTCTTGACTTGTACTAGTACGTTATCTAAATGATCAAGTATCTCTTTCTCAAATATCCGTACAAATTATTCTTTTACTTGGAAACATCAATTCTCAGTATACAATGTTTGGAGACTTTTAAAGACTATTATATGAAAGGTAATTCTCAAAATTAGTTATTTTTCGGCGGAGAATTCTTACTAATTTGACGGGAGGGGATAACACACTTAAAAGCAACAATTACATTAAATTGCTTTCATCTTTTTGGATCTATTTAGTTTCCTGTAGTTTTTATCGCGTTCTCAAATAAATACATTAAAATAGCGCCCTCAACATTAAAAATTGAAATTTTCTCTTTTGATAACAATATAGAATTTTTTGAACGATATTTTCATATTGAACACTTATATATATATATATATATATATATATATATATATATATATATATATATATATATATATATATATATATATATATATAAATACACCTTATATGTACCTAACGCTTACATGTTGAGGTAATAACTAAATTAATAATAGGCAATAATTGATAATAAAGGGTATAAAACAAAATAAAATAGTTTACGAATTTAACAAGTTTCCAAATCTTGTTCAGAAACGTATCTAATTTGTTTATGTATACAATTTGAGGTACAAAATAATGACACCAAATAGTGGACGACTGTGTCTCAGAATGAAAATACGGAGGTTGAATGTTGGTATTTTAAACATGCACATCAAAAATACATAATATATATTACGTATAATTAAACATTTGAGATATCTGCGGTGAACATTTACGTCTGCCGTACATTTTGCATGCGCTGGGTGCACTTAATTCGCCCTACAGCATCGTGGCGCTACGAGGGCCGCTTACCGACAGAAGCACGAAGTTGGGCGATGCGCTGCGACGTCTGGACCGGAAACTCTGTTAGCTGTTAGCAGGTTAATGAAGCAAGTTTGCGATAAAGTAAATGGCACGACCCTTCTCGAACCTGAAGGATCGCCGAACATTGTGTACAACGTGAAGAGTAATACCAACATTTTCATGAGGTTTAATCTCGTTGTATATAAAACATTGTGTTCTTCAGAGAGAGTTTTTTGCAATTTTTGCAATAATTATTTAATCCAAACTTTATAGCAGGAAATATTATCTCAGTATTAGAAATCAATGGTTCTCGGAGAAAATCACAGTATGACTTTAGAAGTAGTAGTACTTTCCCCTCTCAAGAAAAAACACTCTTCAAAAATGTCAAAACAGGTCGATTTTATCTTAAAGAATAGAATAACCTTTTACAAAATTTTCTCTTCGTATATGGATATTTTATAGAGCAATTTTGAAACGTGACTTTATTTGAGAATAATTTGTCTCTGATAATAAGGAATAGAAAAATTCCGTAAAGTGGATTTGTAATGTGTCTGTGTCATACACGTTTTGCAATTACCTTCCTTGAAATAAATTGCCCTTTTAAGGTGAAAATGTGAAATAACCAATTCCCGCTCCCAACTTTGATAGGTGATTTGACCCCTTTCAAACGTTTCTCGCGATAAAGAAAAATATGTTAATGAGGCTTATTTATACATTCCTTACATTATATCTAAGCACAATCGGACTGGGACACACCTCAGAAATCCCGGTAAACAGTATTTACTCAACTCTTGGAATCCATGTCAATTAAATATGGACTCCTACAAGGGTTCATTTTGGCACCAGTACTGTTTTCTAAATGTGAATGATATACCCTCTTTAGTCAGAAAGGAAAAGACAGTGCTCTTTTACTTCCTCGTTCTCTAGGTTCTTACATAATAAAAAGAAACTATTGTAATGCTGCAAAGGAAAGGGGCAAAATTTTCGTCAGAAAAACTCGTACTGTGGGGCTCTAATACAAAAACAAGTGGATAAATTTTATATTTATATGTAGCAAATTAGTTCCTTAAACACGTTATGTACACAGAATTCATGTTTTGTGAGTCGCTGATACTGAAAAATTGGTTTAAGGCAAAAAGTGTCTGTTTGTCCATCTGTACCTGTGGTCAAGGCTAGCGCCTAAACCGTTCATACGATTTTCTACGAAATTAGCATTCCCCAATCGTTCTGGCCGAACTCGAGGGCCTGAGAATTTGAAACGAACATTCTGATTTTCAGTGATATTTCTCACAAAGCCTCAACATATTCAACATTTTCTTAAAAATGACTTCAAATATTTAGGTTCCTTTTTTCTCTGATAGAGAAAAAGATGCTTACAAAATATCTCAGTTTTGTCGAATTCTCTGAATATTTGGAAATGGCAAAAGTTACAAATAATGCAGGAAACAATGCGCTGTTGGAGAATTACTAATTTTAATTGACAGTACTCTTCGTAGATGACAGTAAGGTCCTTTGTAGAAAGTAAATTCGAAAAATGCCATGTCAAGATATAATAATTAGCTTTAAGTAAAAAAGAAAAACAACTATTTCGATGAAATTTTGTTTGACTGAAAATAATTTTCTGATACAAATACAAAATTTATAGTACGTCGCTATCAGAGGTGAAAATTACAAGTTTTTTGGTGTTTCGATCTATACAATCAAAAATGAAACTCGCATTTAACGAAGATAATATTAAATTACATGTGTGTATTTTGCGAATATAGTACATTCACTCCTGAGATATGGAATAATATTCTAGGAATAATTACCCATATATATTGCAAAAAAACATACGTATAATGAATAAAAATGTAGGTAAATTGTTGCCAATAACGCTGCTTGCCACCTTTAGTCATAATCCAACTATGTGTAGTAAACGAAGGGCGGTAGTCATTTCAAATCTCCATCACACGTGCACGGTTTCCTGTAATTGCTCTCTACCTACATTTGATGAATACAATTGTAACTGTTTTGGAGATGAATAAATAAAAATATGAGATAATAATACAACACTTACTGATTGAAACTACCCCAAACGTCACGCGATTTATTACATTATTGGACCAATTATGAAATATATGCTCTTCTACCGACTTTTCCCAGAAATGGAAATGAGATTTCGCACAATCGATACAGCAAATTGCGATTTCCCTCCCCGAAATCCCCGATGGAGAGTATCAGTGTGAAATGGAACCACAGAGCAGTTCAGTTACCTGTCGCTGCGATCAGAGTAACGGCAGATACGCACGATCACACACAGCGGCCCCGAAGGATTTGTCAACGCACGCGCAGCCATGTGTAATGCTGTTTCAAATCACGAAAAGCTAAGCAAAACCTCGCAAAGCTAAATTCATCAGAGTGTGGCAATGGACTGCAATGATTGTTTTGCCCACTTGTCCATGATCCGTTCGAGTCAGGCATTATAGTTCAGTCTTTCCCTTTCACAGAGGAGCGACAGACAACAGACAACGTAAACAATGAAACAATGATCTGGTGACATGTAACTTTGTGAATTAATATAACTGTAACATATGCCTTCAGTATTTACATGATTTGAAAGTCATTGCCACTATTCTGCAATGATACCAGATATAAAATCTTACCAGTAATTAAATTAACTAAAATATTATATATTGGTTTCAAATAAAATATCGATCACCTCTAATGACAAAAATCTAAGCATTTGAAACAATAATTAAACAGGAATATTATCAACAATACATATTTTTTGTCAACCGTAAAAAGGTTACCAATATCCATGAAAGGACTTTAAAAGCAATAGTCTCAGCTCCGTAACATTCGTTAGATTTATTCTTGTATCTTGTTCACGATTTCTACATAATTTTGTTAGAATTAGAGAGACTTACTGTAGACATATTGTCGTAAGTTGAGAGAAGGAACATACAAAATTAGTGCGTCCCAAAAATTGCGTCTCAGATGCATTTCTCGCTTATCTACGAGAATTGCTGTTTGATGGGATACATTACCAGATTAATGAAGCAAAAATCGCATGCCAGTGTAACCGATGAGGCAAATGTGGAAGATACAAAAGCCACTACCGCAATATAGGAATGTAAAAAAGATAATTTTATAATTGGATGGAGAAATAATTTTCTTCTGTTAGAGAGATACAAAATTTAAAATAAACGGAAAGTCTGAGAAGGATAGACAATAGTCACAAAAAGATGTTTTAATCTACTCTAAGTTACTGAAACAAACATTTTACTTACTACAAGCAGGAAACTTTCGGCGGCTATACGAACAAGCACTCATTCAATATCTTCAAGACAAATCTAATGTAAAATGATTAAAAAGTGGTGATACTACTTCACATATTTTCTCGCATTTTTTGTAACGGCTGCACAATATTCAATACTACACTAAACACTAGGCAAGTGTTTTCAATCAGAAGCTAGTAGTACTACAACAGCACATACTTTCTCGTATTATTGGAAAGAGTTATGTAATACCTATTGCAATTTCTGCGCTACTAGACTACTACTGCGCTACTGCTCAGCTATTACTTGAAAACATCCAATTCAACCAATTCAAGCAAAGCGCCTGTGATGCATTCATTTCGATAGTCAGTACCCGCAATAATTTCCTACTTTTACAAATGAAACAAAGAAATAAATTTAACGTTAGAGCATTTGCGGCAAATAATCCAGAAAATCAATTATAACTTTACACAAGCCTACTTTGATTACATTTAGGTAAGCTTCTAATTTTTAATACCATAATCAGCGATAAAAACTTACAGTAAAGAAGTGGGTTTGTTACATATGTGTTAAATTTATTACCTTCCTTCAATCTATTTTCTTTCATAAGAATATTATCAACTTCATACAGTCATCACGACCGATACACACGGAATGAATTTGATGAATATTCAAACAACTGTGTAGCCATTTCGAAAAATGATAATGCATCAAAGGAAGTCATTGTCGCAAGAGAGGTTGGTAGCAACAAACTTCGCAAAACGTTTTATATTTCATGCCAACTCGCATTCAAAAAAACTGTTCCAACTTTGTACATGTATTTTTGAAAAACGTTAAAATAATATGAAATAGTAAATGAACGAAAACTATAATAAACAAGTTTGTAGATACGGCAGTTAAATATTACTCACTTATTGCTTATCCTTTCACATTGTGTATATTCGTATAATCATGTACATTTGTGGCAAATTCTACCAAATTTTTCAACGCTTATTGCTATCGTATGGATTAAAAAAGCTAATTTTAAGCACATTATAAGTTTACAATTATTATAAACGTTATTTATCATTTTCTTTTTACATAAATAACAGTTGTGTCTGAATTATTTTCTGCTGGCTAATCAGAGAGCAATGTGACACCACCTCAAGAGAAACGCGGGAAACTGGATTTACCATTTCGATTTTTTTTTAATTTTCGAAAATACAGAGAGTGGGCTGAAACTACTATCATATCTATACCATGAAATTTGGAGCTGTTTCTGAGAAAATAATATCTTAAAATTTAAAAATTGCCTATAGTTTCTATATTTTAAGCAAGAAATAGTCATATTTCCAAACAATTGAACATTACCTTATTTTACGACTTGTTTCTGATGAACATATTTAATTACGAAAAATGTTATCTTTCTAACTGTAGTTGTAGGAAGAGGCCGAAAAAAATAGGAAATTTTGTAACTTTCGAAAAATCAGATATATCAACGATCATGAGATCTACACCATTCTTTTAAGCGTTCTTTGTGGTGTCTGAGATCAAAATTTGATCAAAAGATTTGGGGCCGTTACAGAGATTTTTTTAACAAAAATTAAAAAATTGTCTGTATTTGAATCAAAGTTATAGGAAAACTACCCAAAAAAGTGACAAATAGTACATGCCTGTATTTCAGAATCTGTTTTTAAAGAACAGATTTCATTAAGTAACTAGTGGTGTTGAACATACTTTCTCGCATTATACTACTGCATAAAGCTGCAAAAGTGTTTTATACTAAGAATTTTTTTCCGTTCATACTTGCCGTCACTCACAACACTACGCCACAGAAAGGCAATATGGGTCAAACTCAGGCAGAAAATATAATTGCCAGCTTCATTTAAAAAACTCAAAAATCAAAATATCCGTTTCAATCTTCCAAAGCCTCGAGTTCGTTCATATGAATCGGGAAATATCAGTTTGGGAGAAAATCGGCTGAACTGTTCAGGCGCTAGCGTTATCCACAGAGAGACGTTTCCCATCAATCGATTTTCCGATATCAAGAACCCATGTCCTTGGACATGGGTTTTGGATTCACCACGTGTTAGAGGAATTTATTTTCCATATTCGGGAACTGGATTGATTACTACGATTGATCCACTTTTTCGTTAAGGTAGGACCCGACAATATACGTTTTTCTGTGGAAAATTCACTGTTCTTTTCCGCAGTATTACAATACTTTCTCTATACTGCATAAGCAGTAGATAGTAGTAAAAATGTATTTATATGCTGGGATTCGAACTCAGGTTGTAAAATTCAGCACGTCATTTGCGCTACTCCTAGACACCTGAGACGATTCCACCAGGATACGACTTATTCCCTAAAGGGAAAAGAAAAGCTCTCCGCGAGGTCGAGGTTTTTCATCTCTTGAATCTCTTTCATTTACCTACAGCTCTTATCCAAACCATTCGTTAGATGAACAAAGAATGGGTCAAACGATGGAATTTATTTATTTATTTATTTATTTATTTATTTATTTACGTCAAAAAACAGTTAAAAACTGCGTATGACGGGCTATGGGGAAAAGTGAATTGTGTGCACATTTTCAAAATTCTGTGATCCCTACACTAAATCATATACTACTTAAGTTTTGAATTTTGAAAGGGAGAAAAAAAACAAAAAAACTCCCATGTAATAAAATCGATTTTCAAGGATAAATAAGCAATAAATTTTGAATTTTGAAAGGGAGAAAAACAAAAAAACTCCCATGTAATAAAATCGATTTTCAAGGATAAATAAGCAATAAATTTTGAATTTTGAAAGGGAGAAAAAAAAAAACAAAAAAACTCCCATGTAATAAAATCTATTTTCAAGGATAAATAAGCAATAAATTTTGGCTCTTATTACTTCCTGCCGCGACAACGTGGAAACGATAATTTGAATAATTGTATTTCCCACTGAATTCTAGAAGACGTGCACAGAAAATGAAGTTACATTTATGTCCAGAAGCAAAACAAGGGGCCATCTCAGCATTTGCTCAATGGATCAGGGAAACTGGACGAAAAACCTGATCGAGATGGGGGTCATTGACCCGGAAGCTGTGTTACAATAGTTGTTACAGGTTGTTTATACTCATTTATACAGTCCAAATGGTAATTAATGCATTATGTATCATTGTTAAAATTAATGTTACTTTTCTTGTGATGCTCAGTATAGTCTCTAATTGTATAGAAACAGTTATGCAGCAGAAACGATTTCACTTGGGATTTAAACTTTTCTATTGAATTTAATCGTTTAATGTCATCTGGCAAAGTGTTGTAAAATAATGTACATGTATTGTATGTGAATTTTTTGTAATGAGCTGTTGATACTGTCACCTGATGAATATGATTTCTACGTTGAGTGTTATAGTAATAGACTTCGGCATTTTCTGAAAATATATTCCCGCCCTTAAGCAAGTCATTTTTTACAAAAACCACTGATTCGTAAATAAAAAGACACGGTAATGGTAGAATTCCTAGATTAATGAAGAGAGGCTTACAAGAATCACGTGGGTGGGATTTGGTTATTATTCGTACAATTCGTTTTTGTAATCTAAAAGTCTGGGAGCTATAAGATGTATTTCCCCAGAATATTATGCCATATCTCAGGCGGGAATGAACATTCGCGAAGTATACACAACGAGCAGTATGAAGGCTGACTGAATTTGCAAGAATTCTGAACGCGTAGCATAATGAACTTAATTTTGTGTTCAATTCATTTAAATGGACGTTCCATTTAAGGTTTGACTGAATTGAGAGACCTAAAAATTTTGTTGCATTAACATGAGTCAATGGTACACTGTTCATTTTCAATGGAGCACAGAATTGTTTATTTGAAATGGAAAACTGCATTAAAACCGTTTTCTTTTCGTTTACTATTAATTTGTTATTTCGGAACCAATTTGAAACATCTGATATTGTACTATTTACGGTTTCTTTATTGCAAAGGATGTTCGTATCATCCGCAAAGAGAACCGTTCTTCCGTTTCGAATCGTCGAGGGCATATCGTTTACGTAAAGTAGGAACAGAATAGGGCCTAAAATCGATCCTTGAGGAACTCCACATGCAACGGGCAAAGAGTCGGAAAGGTGCGTACGTAATGTTCCATCATTCCAGTAAGGTATTTCAACTTTCTGAGATCGTTGTTTAAGGTACGAACATAACCAATCTAGAGCAATACCACGGATTCCATATGAAGGTAATTTTGAAAGTAAAATGTCATGATCAATGATGTCAAAAGCTTTTGAGAGATCTAAAATAATCCAATAGGTGCCTCGTTTTGATCTAATGATGAGGCGACATCTTTAAGAAAAGAAAATATAGCTGTTTCCGTTGATTTTGATTTTCTAAATCCATGTTGGCAATCTGAAAGCGCGTCGTGTTTAGTGAGAAAGGTTTCCATTCGTACGTAAAAAAGTCTCTCTAATATTTTTGAAAAAACTGATAGAAGAGAGATGGGCCGATAATTTTGAATTTCATTTTTGTTGCCTTTTTTGAAGAGCGGCTTAATTTTAGCTGTTTTGAAAATATCTGCAAACGTTCCAGTGCATAAAGATACATTAAATATGTGAGTTAACGGGTGTATAATGGCATACGCACAAGTCTTTAACAAAGAATCTGGGAATTCATCTAAACCGGACGAATATTTATTTTTTAGTTTACCGATTATTTTGAGAATTTCATAGGAAGAAGTTTCGGAAACGAACATTGTGTCTAAAATTTTGGGTGCACTGTCTGTTTTTGAATTTTGTGCCTGAAGACCCTTAGTGAGATCGGCAGCATTGAAAAGCTTCCTCTAGAATGAAACATTTTCAAAAATAAACATGTAAATAAATATAGAATACTGTGCACTATTTATGATATGACCCTCGAATTATCAATATTGTGGTTTGGCAATAATATTTTTTGCAAGTTTTGAAAATACAGACACTTTGCCAAAAATGGAACCTGAACAATTATTTAAGCAAACTTGATTTTTTCGTGGAAAATTTCTAAAGAAAACCTTTGGAGCCATTTTAGATATTATAGAAGACTCTGAATGGGTAATCCTTTACCCACAGTTATGATATTAAGAATATCATGCGCGAAAAAATCGGGGGTAGCAGAAATACAGACTTCACATCCGATCTTTAGGCCTGCTCAAGGCGCGGCACCTGGCAAGCGCGAGCGCTTCCTATCGCTTGCACCTCCGCTCGGAGCTGAAGAAGAAAACATCGCGTAGGGAGGAATGCTTTTAAAGGGAAGGGCAGTGATGAGAGTGTAGACCAGGTATGTCAAGGACGCGGGCAAGATAACAAGCCTTCTGGAGTTCGCGGATATCGTTTCCAGAGCCGCAAAATTTAAAAGTAAAGTTCAAATTTCTCCGGTGTAGCTGTACGTCACTGGATACCTGTCTCATGACAGTATTTTGGAGAACTCGGACGACAGTTCGATGGCTGAGAACCAGACTTTTCTAAGTCCATTTTACTAAATTTTTCTGGAGAGCCATTCAAAGTTTTTTATGTAATAGGTAAATATGGAATCGGCTAGTATAGAGTGAGTTTGTTGCATGCTAATGAAGTGGAATATTTACAATTGTGTTTCATGCATACATGAAACAGGGAGATAGAATACACTGAAACAGGAATCTAATTTTGTACAAAATTGAACTGAGAACAGTCTGGTTCTCAGCCATCGAGTTATTGCCCCAAATTCAGAGATTTTTATTCTTATTTCTCTACTAAAGTAAAGAAATTATCTATTTAAGTTAAATACATCATTAATATTTGTACTTAACAATTGAGATTAAAATTAATCATTTTGGATTGAAAGTATCTTCGTTTCGTAATCGCATTAACTTAGTGCAATAAATGCATTTCTAAAGTACAGATTAGAAACAAAATTGTTGAGAGTTGTCCGCCCATGAAAGTGATATAATAAATCTTACAGATTTTTCTAGAGGAGAGAAACTACATAGGGACTTGTTAATTAATTTAATTTTATAATATTTTATTATGTTTATTAATTTTATTTAATAATATTCTTTTCCCTGAAAAAAATTAATTATGCAAGAAAAAATTATAAAAATAAATACGAAGGAAAATTAATATGAAATGAAGTAAAAAGTAATCTAGGTACATTATAAACGTAATTCAAATCCAGTTTGTTTGCTACAAAACTTCCGGCAAACATATTCGAATGAGGAAACTGTTCTTCGTGATACTTCGAGCGTATTTTGTGCTTATCTTTTAGCAGCTACAGCTTGCACTGCGCATGTACACCCCTTTCTGGCTTTGGAAGGGAATGGATAGTGAAGTCAGGGAAAGTTACCCGTGCTCGTAGGAGCGCCGGGCTACCCAGGCGGACAAATGGCTCGTGCGGATGCAGTTTGACACGCCTGATGTAGACAAAGCAAAGCAAAGAGGGAAATGCTCGGAAATAACCGTGAGAATAGTTTGTCACACGCGGAGGGTCTGCTGGCCAATCACAAGTTCATGCAGAGAAGAAACAGCGAATTGGGCGGCACAAACACATTGCTGAAGGGAGTCACGATCGAGCTTGGCAACCGGACGGTCATCTCTCGGTCTCCGTCCCTGTGCTGTCTGTTTGTGAAAAGTTTATTTATCCTGTGCCGCGAGTTGAAATCTGTCAGTGATTAGAACTATTTTAAGACAACTCCGTGCATTAACCCAGCTGCTCCCGCAGCTGTTAAGGTGGCGTTATGAGTTCTTCTGAGTACAGGGGAAACATAACCCCAGTTTCTTCGAATGTTCAACCTGAATCTGATGGAAAGATGTCTTACGCCAACGTTACATCTACCGATGTCTTTCCCAGCAAAGAACAAGCTGTTGTGTTGGAGTCCCAAGATGGATTAACTCTCAAAGACTACATCACTAAACTTGCAACTATTATAAACGCCAGTGACATAAGGTTTGTTTCACGAATATCTAACAGTAGAATATGTGTGTTTTTAAGTAGTACACAAGTGGCAGAAAACCTAACAGCAAATCACAGTACGGTAAACATTAAAGATCACATAGTAAGCATAAGACCCCTTATTAATAAACTCAAAAGGGTTATCATCTCAAATGTCTGCCCCATAATACCACATGATGTAATTGCAAAGGAACTCTCCAAAAGAAACATAGAAATTCAATCAAAAATCTCGTTCCTTAAAGCTGGAATACCAGACCCTGGCTTTTCCCATATCATGAGCTTTAGGAGACAAGTATTTATAGCCCCTGAAGATGTAAACAAACTCCCTGAAACAACAACAGTATTCCATGAAGGTACTAATTATAGAATCTTTCTCTCAACTGATGATATGACTTGCTTCCTGTGCAAATCAACCGGGCATCTTGCCAGACAGTGCCCTACTTCACCTCAGTTAACTGAAGAACATGCTCCTAATGAAGTAAACAAATGTCCTATAACCCAATCACCACATCACCGATCTGAATCTGTCGAGATGCCTAACATATCCGAAGAACCTATTATTAACAGAAACAATTTCCCAACTTTACAAAAAAGACCATTACCTTCAGATTCTTCATCACAATTAGAAACAGAAAATGACGAAAATCAACCTTGTAAAAACGAATCCACAAAATCTAAATCAAAGAAGAAAAAGAAACAAGACAAAAGTGATGACAACTCCATGCATGAAAATGCTCATATCAAGAAAGTAGAAGAGCTTATTGCACCCATTAAAAATACTATCTCTAATAATCCTCAAAAGTTCCCTCTTACCTATGAACAGCTGGAAAACTTTCTTGAAAATTCTTTTGGTTCTAACAACCCCATCGTTATAGCTAAAGATTATACTGATGATATTCAATCCATCATTGAAATGCTAAATGAAATTTACCCCCTACTAAATGAAAGATCAATCAAAAACAGAATCACAAGAATAATTAATAAATTGAAGAAACATAACCAATTACCAGAAGAGTCAGGATCTGATATGTCTGAATAAAATGATACATTTTCTATAAATTTTATGAATATTCTACAATGGAATGTCAATGGATTCTATTGCAGATTAGAAAGACTACAATTATTATGCATAAACCATAAACCTGAAATCATTTGCATTCAAGAAACCAACTTTAAAGCCAACCATGTAGGTATTATAAAAGGATATAAACCTTTTCATAAAAATCGATCCACATCCAGCATAGCAAGTGGAGGTGTCGCTACTTATGTTAAAGAGTTCTTAACAGTTAAACAACTTGACATCCAATCTAACATCGAGGTTGTATCTGTAATAATTCAAGATCATAACCCAGTGTGTTTCTGTAACATTTACCTACCTAACAGCCACAACTTTGAAATTAATGAAATCAAAGATATAATCAAACAACTCCCAAAACCTTTTGTCCTACTGGGAGATTTTAATTGCCATAACACCTTATGGGGTTCAAAAACAAATGATCCCAGGGGCAATTCCATTGAAGCACTCATTGAAGAGCTTGATCTAACACTATTAAATAATGGGCAACCAACTCACTTTAATGTGAGCAATGGTAGCCTCAGTGCTATTGATCTCACCTTATGCTCCACTACAATTGCACCAAGATGCAACTGGTACGCCATAGATGATCCGCACGACAGTGATCATTTTCCCATCTTTATTGACATCAGTAGCCCTCATCGCATACCAATTCTAACTATGAATCCCCATAAATTGAATTACAACAAAGCTAACTGGTTGAAATACCAAGATCTAATATCCAGGCGGTTGAATGATACTGACATCTTTGAAGGTAATGATGTAAATATTGACAGCATTATCCATAATTTCTCAGAAATAATTTTAAAATCTGCTAATGATTCAATAGAGTCTTGTAAATCTTCAAAAAGGACAAAATCGGTCCCATGGTGGAATGAAAAATGCAGAGAAGCAATAAAACGATCCAAGCATGCTTTTAATAGATACAAAAAACATGGTACTGTAGAAAATAAAATTGAATACAAAAAAATGAGAGCTGCTGCAAGAAGAACAGTCAAAGAAAGTAAAATTTCATCCTGGGTCAACTTTGTCTCCAAAATTACCAAAGATCATGATATCAAAAAATCATGGAAAAAAATTAATGCAATCAAAGGTATAAAAAGATCCAATGAAATTAATTTTCTTCAGTCTACAGATAACCTGTTTATCACTGATCCTGATGCTATTGTTAACGAGCTAGCTAACAACTTTGCCAATAATTCGAGCACTCTAAATTATTCTGAAGCCTTCCAAATTTTTAAGAATGAGAAAGAAAATGAACCTTTAACTGACTACGAAGATCTGTGCTCTCAATACCACATCAATGATCCCATTACATTAAATGAACTAAGGGCTACATTCAAAGTCCTCAAAGACTCTACACCTGGCCCTGATAACATCCCCTATATTCTTCTCAAGAAACTACCAATTAATGGTCTTGAAACTCTCCTCAAAATTTACAACTTTATTTGGGAAAATAATGTTTTCCCCAAAACATGGACCTCCGCAATTGTCATTCCAATTCAAAAGCCAGGGAAAGATCCATCAAGAAGTACTAACTATAGACCGATTGCCCTGACTTGCAACATGTGTAAAATCATGGAAAAAATTATAAACTATAGACTACAGTGGTATTTGGAGTTCAAGAAGATTATATCAGACAACCAATTTGGTTTCAGGCGTCATCACTCAACTTTATCACATCTAGTAAGCATTGATTCTTACATAAAAGAAGCTTTTTCCAATAAGCAACATGCATTAGTAGTCAACCTTGACATAGAAAAAGCATATGACATGGTATGGGTGCATCGCATCATACTTAAGTTGCAAGAAGTAGGTGTCGGCGGAAATTTGTTGCAACTCATCAAAAACTTTACCAAAAATCGTGTCATTCAAGTAAGGTCCAATGGCAAGCTCTCTGATAAGAAGAACATCGAAAATGGAGTGCCTCGAGGATCCATACTCAGCGTAACTCTTTTTCTATTGGCCATCAATGATGCTGACATGGAAATTACCCCCCAGTCACCGTGAGAAAATATGCAGATGATATCACCATTTTGTGCAAAGGACGAAGCATAGATTCAAGTGAAAAATTAATGCAATCTGCCTTAAATAAAATATACGAATGGTCTCTTAAATCTGGCTTCAAATTCTCTGCTCAGAAAAGTGTCGGCACATTATTCTCAAAACAAAATGTAAGCAGAGTTCCTAGACTTAAGCTTAACAACTGCAGTATCAAATTTGATAATACCACCAAAATTTTAGGACTGATTTTCGATTCCAAACTGAACTGGAAGAAACATATACAACACATAGTTGATGATTGTAAGAAAAGAACAAACATCCTGAAATGCATTTCTTACAACAATTGGGGGGCTGATAAGAACCTTCTGATGTTAACATATAAAGCATTAATCCGATCGAAAATCGACTATGGATCTATTATATATGCTTCAGCAAGCAAAAAGGACAACTTGAAACTGGAAGTTATACATAACAAATGTCTTAGAATATGTACCGGATGTTACCATAGCAGTCCCATCGGAAGTGTACTCATTGAAGCCAGAGAACCTAACCTTTCACATCGCAGAGAATATTTAACATTAAAATATGCTCTCAAAGCTGCTTCGTCGACTAACCCTATTATCTACAAAGGCTACAACCCTAAATTTCCTCAATGTGATTACCATCCTCGCTACATACCTTTGCATGCGAAAGTAAGGAACATTTTTGAGGAGTTGCAAGTACACCAACCTCCCATTGAAAAGAAAAGGAACTACAACATCCCACCCTGGACGCTCTCGGGTATACAATTTGATATCAACAATTCCGATAATGAAAGTTACCACATATTCACCAGTGGTTTTAAAAACAGCAGTGAAGTACATGCCTCCGTTGTTACCCAAGATACTACAATCAAACTACAGCTACTTCCCTACGCCAGCCTTACTAGTGCAGAAATCTGTTCTCTCATGACAGCCTTCAAATTGATCAAACAGTTGAACTATAAAAAATTTATCATTTTCTGTAGCTCTATTCCAGCCATCCAGAGCATCAACAATAATATTCATAACCTCGAAATGGTAATCATCATACATGAATTGCACCACCATATTGTCAAAGCAGGAAAGTCTGTTGTGATCAAATTCGTTCCTGAAGACAATGAAGTCCTAGGAAGTGAAACTGCAAATCTTGGGACTGAATCGGCGACCAAAGAAAACAGCAACGGAATTATTAAAACCTCCTGTACATTCAATGATATCTGGAAACATGTTGAAATCTTAATGCAAGACAGATGGAACAGCAAGTGGTCCATGCTCAAAGCCAGTGAACTCCATAAACAAATAGGAAATTTCTTCAATTTAAAAACAAGTGTTGAATTAAATAGAAAGGAACAAGTAGCAATATCTAGAATCCGAACTGGACACTGCAAATTGAGTCATATCCACTTATTTAACAAAAGCCCTCCTCCCACCTGCAACCACTGTGACAACTCCACTCTTCTTAATTTAAACCATATAATTAACTACTGTCCTCATTACAACACTCTTAAACAACAAATTCTGCAGGATGACTCATTTGCCTTAATTTTGGAATCCCCTAAATACCAAGAAAAAATTCTTAATTTTTGCAAAAAAATTCAAATATTTTCAGATATATAATAGGCATTAACTATTGTCAATAATTTAGAAACCATGTCAATTTCTGTTAACATAGTTGTTATTATTGTAATTACAACCAAATGTATTATTTAATTGTCGCTAATGACCATCGCTGTTGATGCGACAATAAATAAACTAAAAAAAAAAAACACATTGCTATTTCATAATATCTCCGCGCACTAGAGAGCGGTGTTCACCCTCCGCTGCTCCTTACGGAAGAGATGGCCAATAGATGGTAGTGGAATTGAAGGAAGTGAAATGGAGGGAGAAACTAGCATAATGGTAATTAAGTGCATACCTAGAAATTAATAAAAGCGTACCTGTTCATCTGTGAGTGATAGCAGTGTTCACTCATCTGATGCAGGGATATGGAAACTGATCTGGTTAGGTTATTTGTCGGTAAATCATGTCTTATTAAAGGATGTTAATAGATGTAAACATTAAATAATGTAAGAAATTTAAAACAAATGACTAATACTACAATAGACAGGTGCGAGAGAAATTGGTCTGATGTAATTTGTCTGGATGAAAGTGAATCCTGAGAACCCTCTTTTTGCTATCGTATGTTTACATATCAACGCATTTCATGGTTAATAAATCTACTAGTATGAAATGATGCAGATTGAGAAGAAGTAATACATACTGGGTGAAAAATTTTGTAATATTGAGATTCATTGACTGAATGTTTCGTCTTTTCGGGGGCGTCAACTGCTGTGATCAATAGTTCCGTAAATGTAATGCATTATTTTATTACATGAGCTGGCTTCTAAAAATGACTTATGTCCAAATTTCTGAATTTTCGATAATTGCAAATATTGAATATGTTTTTCCTCGACTTCCTACAACTATATTATTAAAGATAGAGATTTATTCTTAAATGAACTTTAGAATTAGAGCTCTGAATAATGTCATATAAAGTTAAGTAATATGGTCACAAGCAATTGATATACACTCTAAAGCGTCGGACGTCTTCATGCATTATAATATTTTAAAATTATGAATAGATTTTTCATAATGTTGAATTAAATCAAAGTATTTTTTAAAAATTATTACAAGACTTCTCGAAAACTTCCATAAATTTGTCTTTTTTTAGAAAAGTGTAACATTCTCTTAATTTTTCATAAGTTCTATTTTCAATAAAACCTTTAGAGTTATAAAAATCACAAATGTTGAACTTTCCTTCCAAAGTGTTAGACCAGAGGTTGGCAGAATGCCGATGCTTGGTTTATATCTTCTATATTGAAGCTATATATTTCTTTCTTAATTAAATGTGGTTCTCTGTATTAGATTTTAAAAAACTTCATGTTTACTTTTTGAAAATATTACCAGTTTTTGCAAAATGTTGAGTTGTACTGTGTACGAATCACTACAACTATAGTATTACACTATAGTATATAATATAATAAATATAATATATAGGTTTCTCATTATTAATTATTAAGATATATTAAGTTGGTTCACGTAGCAACGGTTATCTTTGGATGTTGTCACTTGCACCGTTCGGGTTCAGATTCCAACCATTTTTTTAAAATCTGTAATTGTAGCCATTTTTACTCAATCACTTGGATTTTGAATAAGTTAATGATTTTACATTGATACATCTGGCGCTTTGCTTGGTTACTATTTTGTTTCAAATAATGACTGAAACCATTACTAGTACGGGAGAACATGTACTAGCATCACCAGTTTCACATTCTTGTTGATGCAATAATACGGGGAAGAGAATAACGACTGCTCTGTATCGAATTGGAGCGCGACAAACTTTGGTCTCTTAGGACCGAAGTTGAGAACTACAATTCGTGTTTCCGGATACGCGAAGTCTTACTGAGTATATCAGAGGCGCTTCATGTTTTAAATAAAGTTGATTCTTTAAGTGATTTTTGACTAGATTCAAGCTGCGACGGAATTAAGAAATAAAGCAAACAAAAAAAAAGTCTTTCGGATATTTGTGAATCTGAGGACAAAACCGCACAATATCGAATTACGAATAAATCCATAGTTTGTCCCATAAGCGCTTATCGGAATTTTTACAGGTTACATTAAGCTTTCTTCGAGACGGGGTCGAGACGGAGTTAAGGTAACGGATCAAGGTATTCATTGCCGAATACTATGTAATGGTAGTACATAACATCTAGGCACTTTCTTAGTCTTTTAGTCTCATCTTATTCAGATAAGTTCGGGGGATTCTTCTATGTTCTTGGTTATAAGTGTTAGATTGTACAAAGCTTTTGTATTGATTTGTAAGATATTTTGAGAGCGAACCTAATACAATATAATGCTCGCCACTGTACAAGTCTCGCAAAGAAACCAGAAAAAGTCTATTGTTATCTTTGAATAAAATATTACCTCGTAAATTTGATAACTCCTTCAGTTTGTACTCGCTTATGGAAATTGTTCAGAGATATTAGTCAAAGCTACTACTGAAAAAAATATTCCAGGAATGTCAAATAATTATTGGCTACTTGTCTCTATATCAGAAAGGGTTAAGGAGTTTTCATTTTCTATCTACACCAATTTCATTCTCTGGATACTTACGTCACTTTATTTAAATGATCGCATTTCAGACGATAGATATTATTTAATAAAAACTAACAATACAAAATGATAAACATGCCCTCTTACCTTCGGTGTATTTCTTAGCTGATTCCTGAGAGAAAACTTAAAAAAGTAATTTCGTAAGGGAGAGATAATTTGTATGAATTGTCCATGATATACTAGAACATCTCCGTGTATACCATTTCGTATATAGCATTTATTTTTCTATTTTTACAAGAAAGTACATTTACGGAGCCAAGAGAGTTATTTACTAACCTAATGCGTTATTGTGCAATACTTTATTACGATATGTCACGTTGAGAATACATTTCCAGGAGAATTAATCAATTATTTTTTTCATTTTATAAAATAATTTAAATAGAAATTTCTTCTTATCTTTATATCTATTAGTATGTTTTCTCTTCTTCCCTATTTTCTTTTCTTAAAGATGTCGCCTCATCACTGGATCAAAACAAGGCACCTATTGGATTATTTTTAGATCTCTCAAAAGCTTTTGACGTCATTGATCATGACATTTTACTTTCAAAATTACCTTCATATGGAATCCGTGGTATTGCTCTAGATTGGTTATGTTCGTACCGTAAACAACGATCTCAGAGAGTGGAAATACCGTACTGGAATGATGGAACATTACGTACGCACCTTTACGAATCTTTGCCCATTGCACGTGGAGTTCCTCAAGGATCGATTTTAGACCCCATTCTGTTCCTACTTTACGTAAATGATGTACCCTTAACGATTCGAAACGGAAGAACGGTTCTCTTTGCGGATGACACGAACATCCTTTGCAATAAAGAAACCGTAAATAGTACAATATCAGATGTTTCAAATTGGTTCCGAAATAACAAATTAATCGTAAACGAAAAGAAAACGGTTTTAATACAGTTTTCCATTTCAAATAAACCATTCTGTGCTCCATTGAAAATGAACGGTGTACCATTGACTGATGTTAAGGCAACAAAATTGTTAGGTCTCTCAATTCAGTCAAACCTTAAATGGAACGTCCATTTAAATGAATGGATTGAACAGTTCATTATGCTACGCGTTCAGAATTCTTTCAAATTCAGTCAGTCTTCATACTGCTCGTTGTGTATATTTCGCGAATGTTCATTACCGCCTGAGTTATGACATAATATTCTGGGCAAATATATCTTATAGTTCCCAGACTTTTAGATTTCAAAAAAAAAATTGTACGAATAATAACCAAATCCCACCCACGTGATTCTTGTAAGCCTCTCTTTCTTAATATAGGAATTTTACCATTATCTTGTCTGTTGATTTACGAATCAGTGGTTTTTGTCGAAAATGACTTGCTTAAGTGCGGGAACATATTTTCAAAAAATTCCGATGTCTATTACTATAACACTCGACGTAGAAATCATATTCATGAGGTGACAGTATCAACAGCTCATTACAAAAAGATCACATAAAATACATGTACATTATTTTACAACACTTTGCCAAATGACATTAAACGATTAAATTTGATAGAAAAGTTTAAATCCTAAGTGAAATCGTTTCTGCTGCATAACTGTTTCTATACAATTAGATACTATACTGAGCATCACAAGGAAAGTAACATTTATATATATTTATATTTAAGTAACATATTTATTCTTGAAAATAGATTTTATTACATGAGAGCATTTTTTCTTTTTTTATTCAAGTAGTATATGACTTAGTGTAGGAATCACAGAATTTTGAAAATGTGCACACAATTCACATTTCCCCATGGCACGTCAAATGCAAATTTAACTGTTTTTTTGACGTAAAATAAAAAAAATAAATATGTGCTTATGCATTGTTTCCCTCCAAGCACATTCTCTCCCCGTCTTGTATTTAGAGGACCATTTTAGAGGAAGAAGGGCGACAAGTGCTTCTTCGCTATTTAATGTGGGCTTGCTCTTCTCTTCTCTGCGGGGAATTGCCACAACTTTATCTCAAGAGGGAGAAGTGGTCGCTTATCGTACGAGAGTCTTACTGGTTCTCCGGTGCAATATTCTGTAAGAGAGTTGGAGAGAGGTTTTCGTCGGCAAAGTGCTCTACTGAGACAGAAGAAAGAAAATGGAACCCTGAAGGTACATTCAGGGCTATAGATATAGTAGAGGAGACAGGGTGAAATTGACGAGCGAATCAGAACGACATACTACTTACTTCAGGTTCATACTGCTAAGTAGTACCATTATTATGAATAGTACTAGAGCTCTACAATGCTCAGCATTAATAACTCGAACATTAAAGACGCTGCTACCATCGTGTTGTGTACTAGACGATGCTCCTGTACTTTGTTTGGAGTGTTATACATTTTAAGACCTTCAACATAATATGTTGAAGGTCTCGAAACATAATATGCTGAATATATATGCTGAATATGAATTATATATTGAATCTCTCTCTTGGTTATTATGTGCCTTATATGGCAATCTGAGACAATATTCTTTCCACAGTCATTGTTAAATGAAACTGAAAATTTTAACTGAAAATTCTAGTTATAAAAATTGTTTTCACGTAAGCGGCTTTGCCAGTTTAAGGTATATGCTTTATACCCGTTCTATAATCGCAATTTCAATATTAATCAATCTATTCTGAATTAATAAATTCCCTACGGTTTTAGAGATATTTTGCTTAGCATTTCCCCTCTAGGGCTCACTTTACTTTATTGCATAATTATCCATATTATTATCGTCGTCTATTAATCATTATCTTTACATCATTCCTGGTATGCGGAAAATTGTAAATAATTAGAACATATCGGATACTTATGAAATATTCTTTAATAGGTACTTAATACACACCTGGAAAGATTTTCTTATCCTTCCCAATGCAACAATCGCAAATATTTCGAATAATTAATATCATAACATGAGGAATAATTGTTAAACCTTTTGTAAATGTTCCATTGTTTATGGTCGTCACCTGCCAGGCAATTGTGATAGAATCAATCAATTATTTCCAATAAAAATTATTACTGTTATCAATATATTTTCATCGAGGCCTGATTACAAATAACGAATGGAGTCCTGAATGAGAGCGAGGCGTGGAATAGGTCAACAAACGAAATAATACAAAAATAGTGATTTTTCAAAGAAGACCTTCTATTCAGCATTTTTAATTCACACCAATATCTCTCAAAAAACGTTGACATGTTGAGTTGTGTACTTGAATATAAATATTGTTTATAACAAAATCTGCGATGATACTTTGCATCTCAACGCCGGAGAGGTGGCTCAGTGCACTCACTATCAATAAATGACCTGGAGCGGTAGTTCAGTGCATTAACTGATGTCACTGCAGCGCCTCTGACCGGGAGGTCCTACGTTCGAGTCCCGACAGAGGTAAGATTTTCGACACTAGCTTGTCAGCTAGGTCGAATTCAGTCGCTGTCTGGAGGAGAATTCTAGAGGGCGGCTGCTCTGATCCGTAGTTTTCCGTGGTTTCTCTGATCAACACCAGACGAATGCCGGAGCAGTACCCTAAAAAGCAGTACACGGGCCACGGACAGCACGCGATCTTTCCTTCCTCTTCCTTATCCTATCTTCACCCCTTACTCACACTTACACTAACATGCACTACACTACCAGGCATGTCGGGAGACCGGTCGGGTGCTTAGAGATTGTCCTGCCCCCGGTGCCCCTCTGGTGGGAGATACCTGGTTAGAAAAAAACCCGCTAGTCGACGGTAGGTTGGATCTCATCATCCAGCGGGAGAAAACCGCTACATCCCGATGAAAAAAGCATTCACTACGCTTACGAGACTAATGACCTCAGTAGTTGACGTATCCGGAATCACTAACAACCACGCAACTTAGCAACTAAACGGGGGAAGAATTTGAACCCTTGGTGAATATGCAACCCCACCTTTTTTTTAATTACCCTCTCACAGTACTAGAATCAGTTCTCATGTTGCTTCGCTCCTCTTGGGTGAGAGTTTTCGCGATGTTCACTGCCATCCTCAAACGCTCAGTATGAAAAGCGACACATAATGATGTACTACATAAACGCACTTTCGTAGCCGACCTGGATGGCCGAGGTGGCTAGAGAATGTACCAATTCAGCCGCTAGATCGGAAGGGTCGCGTGTTCGAGTTCCGCCGTGGGTATGGTTCTTTGAACCTTGTCTTTCATGTGTGTGTTAAAGAGGAAGGCCGTGAGAGTCTGCTGACCGAGGAGTCCGGAAGTGTGTCAGTGACTAGTGTAAAGGTTAATATGTGTCATCATCATGGACGTAGTGGGTACCCGGCGTGGAGAGCCGAAATCGGCATCCCCTGAAGCTGGAAAAAGCCCCCAAAAGAAATTTTTAAAAAACTAGCTGAAACGCTAGTGTTGAAAATCCTTCCCCCGTCAGGACTCGAACATACGACCTCCCGGTCAGAGGCACTGCAGTGACATCAGTTGATGCACTGAGCTACCGCTCCCGGCATTAACCTTCATGTGCTCGCGGGTTTTAATGTCACAGTCGTAATCGCGAGGCGGTACTTTTGACGCCATCAATCTTCCTTCCCTGTTCATAATATTACAGCATCTTTTCATCATGAGGCATGGTGGAATTTATTAAATAGCATAGGTTAACACATATTAAGTAAACATTTTTAATAAACAAATTTTAATAATTTTATCTAACAAAAATGTCTTTCTTACAAAGGAAATTGCAAAATCACATTGAACCGCTACTTTCGAAAATCCTTAGTAGCACATTAAAAACCAATGAATTTTAGGGAATCAAGCAATATGAAATAAAGAATCTCCTAAAAATACTGAACTACTAGCAATTCCAAACAAACAAATTAGGAACTAGTTTTTATTTTTTTAAATTACTCAGGAATTCATAGTATCAATATCATGTTTGCGTACATCAAAGTACTCTGTACAAAAGAAGTAGACAACGCGTTTTGCGAATAATTCTTACAAATATTATTCTCGTATTTATTGCACAGCGATTACGCTGTATTATTATTATTATTATTATTATTATTATTATTATTATTATTTTAACAGACATTACAAAAACGTGTCAAAATATGGAACGGGCGCAATCGCGTGGCGGTGTTATTGGCGTATTGAACGACGGCTGGTGATGGTGAATGTGTCTCGAATGCGATTTATCTCAAGAAAGATGTTACCACCATTTTGTGTAGAAATAGGTAACTAATGAATCCGTGGTCTCCCACTTTGCGAAGCGCCAGCATCAAGGCGCAGAGACGTTTATTTCTTTAAGGTGCCATTTTTTCTGCCAAACGCTCGCAAGAAGGTCAACTTCTTTTAGCCTGAGGGCTGTGCGGTGCGCATAATCTAGAATTCAGTGTCGCATAAGATGACATAAATAGAACAGCTACATTCTTACATGCTCAGAAACAAAGTCACATCGTATTGATTTATGCACATCACCCCTAATACTTTCTGGAATATATGGGTATGTAGTCCTTTTTATCACTTAACCCTACTTTATAGCACACGTTCCAATATCCCTCACGAAGACCTGAGTATCTACCATACTCTTGCAGTTCTACCGGCAAGTTCTGATTTTGTGTAAAGAGAGTTGACAAATCTGTTCACATGGTCTCACAGAAAAGTGAGATTATGTCATTTCAGGTGAGCGAGGTTGCCAACGACGGGAAACTTACCTCTTCTTCCTATCCAGCGATTGAGATTTTTTCTTTAAAAAATTGTCGCATTTCTCGAGCTAAGCGGAGTGGCAGAGAAAAGAAAACACATTGCAAACAGACCGACGAAGGTAGTGCATGTTGAAGGAGTGCAGGCAATTTATGTACAAGGAACTTAATGGAGAGATTTTCATTTAGACTGGGTTGAAACATTAATTAAAGGACCGATTGGATACACCCGCACAATAGCAGATCAAATGTATCTATGGAACCGTTCCTAATATACATTTACGTGCCTTGCATGAGAGTTACTCTCCGTCCAATTGCGGCTGTTCGTACTGATAACGAATCTGTCCCTTCTGAACTGTGCTTCCGAACAAAATAGAACAGTATCGACGAAAAAAAGGTTTTGAACGAAACCTCCGAGGTACTACGGATTGAAATTCACACGCAGGACAAAATCAGAAAGGAAGGATTATTGTATGTACTATTAAACTGTGGTTTAGGAGGAAACACTAAGAATGAATGAATCATCGCACCTCCGTAGTGTTGTTTGTTGTCGTCGCTAAGATGTATGTGCTCAACAGAGGTCAGCATTAACCGCTTCCAGAACACTTTCACCCTACCCTAAAAGTATGGTCGTTCTGTTTCTACCGATTCCGCTTCTGTCCACTCTGAATCTCCCAGATGCTAAACAGTGTCTGAGAAAGTTAATCGGTAAGGATATTACCAGTGCTGAAACCTCGCGCGGTACAGTCTCGTATTGCCAGCCATCCTCGGATTGCACTTAGCTTCACCATACACTAATACATACCATACACCAACATGTTCACCTAACACCATAAGTCATTCCGTGGAACTTGTAGCATTCCATAGAGTAGTACAGCGATATTGAGAGAAAAGTCAACTAACTGATAGGAAACGGACCACTGAATATGTTAAACAATGAACGGAGTCAAAATGACTGTTGGAGCTAGAGTAGAGGGAAGGAGAATGTTCAGGCGGGATTGCATAACTACTACTCACAGGATCGCAGGATGAATTGAAGTTTCGATGCCTAAACAAACTACTGATGTACATTATTTGTAACTGCAACGCAATATTTTAATATTACATGAACCTGCAAAAGTGTTCCCAACCAGCAATTATTTTTCTCTGCGTTCGGATTCAAACTCAGGTCCTTAGCGTTCGCACGCCATTCACGTTCTCCCTACATCACCAGTCCAAGAGCGAAAATCAAACTTCCCCTTACGTTAATCAAGAATATTAACATTTGCATTTGCAATTTTCAAAAACTAGAGATTTTTAATTACCTTGTTTAAGATCTAGTTTTATAAAACAGATTTCATTAAGGGAAAAATGTGTTATCAATGTTGTACTACTATTTCAATGTAAATTTTTGCAGATTTCGAATATACGAAGAGTTGCCCCAAAATGGGGATTCTTTGCTCTATCCAAATAAAAAAATTGAGAGGCAAAATGTCGAGACGTTTTTGAGAAAAAATATACGTTGCATTAAATTCACAAAAAAACTACACTAAAACTACTCTTTCTAGAAAAAATGCATGACCTTACTTAAAAATCTACTTTTAGATCTTATTTTATTACGGTAAAAATCTCTATCATCAATATTGAATTCTTACGATTTTCGAAAAGACAGAGTTTGCCAAAAAAGGACCTACGCCGTATTCAAATGTCTTTTGCGCTATGTAAAATAAACTTTTTGTAAAAAAGGAGCCAATTTTTAGAAAATTTTGAAAATTTTGCTGCTAAATGTACCCGCAAAAATCAAAATATCCGTTTCAAACGCGAAGGGACTGAAGTTAGTCCAGATTGATTGAAATATATAAATTTTGATATACGGTTTAGGTGCCAGCATTGATCACAGACTGACATTTTACCATCAACCAGTATTTTGGTATGAAGGGCCAACAAATCGTAGATTCTGACTACACCATGTGTTAAAAAGTAATTTACTATATTGTGGCGGCACTTTCGAATCGACGGAATTATTGTAATGAGATTATAACATTTTGAGAAACAACGGTCACTGAACGCAGCCTTTGTAAGACGCCACTCGTCCGGGGGACTTCCCTTCTCAGCGACCCGCGAAAGATTTACGACAGGCAGCTGTCTGCCTGGCCCTCGGTGCACCATCGCCACCCCGGCGTCACAGGCGTCCTATAAACAAAACCCGCTGACTTGCGCTCGCCCCAGCGAGAGGGTGCCTTTTAGCCAATGTTTATCATTAGAAATAACTTTCAAAATTACTAACTCTGACGGATTCCCCACACGTGCACGCACCCAGTGTGAGAGAGAGACAGAACATTTTAATCTTGTGGAAATTTCCAGAGATCCTCGCATGGTGATTGGGCGAGAGAAATTTAGAACGTAGTATACTTTGGCCAATTAGAAGTATTGGAACATTGGGAGAGAGCGTTTTTCTTAAGAAGGGGTAACTCGGGGAGGGGGCAGGCGAGCTCTACGGCGCTGCGCGAAGACGCGAACAAGGAGATTGAAAAAAGACGTCAAAGTGTTAGGACGTAGATTTTGTGATAGAAAAGAGCACCACGGGTCGCGAAGTGGACCGGTGTTCTTGGAATGAGACTGACCGCCGAGGCGATTGCTGTGCGTAAGATTGCTCAAGGGACAGTAGCAGATCTTATCCAACCGCGGTGAACAATTGTGAGCGTTCACGAACATTAATCCGACGTAATCGCGAAGCGTTACACATTTGTGTATCGGGGTCGGTCACCCACATGTGTTTGCAGCCCTCTGCTTCTGTCTTGGCCGGGCCAATACGTCACGCGAGGTACCTTGTGAACGAGCGGAAGAGACCGGCGACCCAAGACGGCGGGGCTACCATTGACCTGCCAGCCTGCCCAGGAAACCTGGCCCCCATCAGCTGTCTGCAGGCGCCCTAAAGAGGGTCATTGACCTGCCTGCCGGCCCTTCCCAGCAGCCTGCGAGAGATCAACTCGCAATCACTATATTGTGTATGCCCTAGACCCACGCAATTGGGTACACAACCAAGAAATTGCTTTTCAAGCAGACTTGTAACATTTTTTAATTTTTTATTTGTGTTAATGTCAGCGAGGCCGCGCATGGCCCAAATTATGTTTAATTTTAAGAATTTCATTTAACAAGTTGAGCTCAACGGGTAGGGTGATAGTCATTTCTTCACCCAGTTTCTTTTTTGTCATGTAACTTCCCTGGTTTTGGACCAGAAATAAACCTGTCGTTAAATTCTGAATTATTATTGCAACATACCTGACCATCCGTTTTTCGAACTCTCGGAACTGGAGGCATCAATTCGATCGATCTCTTCCGGGCCCGTGAACGCGCGAGAACGCGTCTGCCAATACAAAATATAGAATTAAGACTATCCCCATCTACCGTCGAGGAAAGAAACGACACCCGAGTACGGGAGAAAAATCTTATCTTTTGACGCGTAATAATTACTAACAAGGATCCATTAATCAAGAGGCGGCACTTTCGTCTAGGGCTTCACATCTACGATAAAAACTCTTTAAGACATTCGAGGAGGTAATTATCATATTACAATGCATTAAAACAATTCATCAGGAAAAGGATGAAAGTATAAGTGACGCATTTAAAATCTTTGTAAGAGAGAGGAGTGTGAATAGCATGAAACTAACGAGGCCATTCATTTCTTTTCTTTGCAGTTTTTTTTTATTTTTATATTTTCTTCTTTACAATGGACTCAGTAGCCGTAAGGAAGTTTTTTAATATGAAATTAAAGCTAGTTACATTCTATAAAAGAGATACGAAAAGAGTATCAACGGAAAACGAGACGGAGGCCACATCGTGAGTTGAACAACGGTACTGGAAAGGGGCGACCGTTCGGTTCTGCAGAGGGGCGGCTTTGCTCCCGACCGAGCTGCAAGGACAAGGACATCGAGCGATTGGAAGAGTCGACGCCGCAGATTTCTCTACGCCGTGAGAAGACACAGTAAGGTCGTGCCAACTTGAACAATTTGTAGATATTAGAAAGAATAATTTGTTTCGGAAAGAAAGTATTAGTACAGGTTCTTTATACCGATATTCTGTGAAAAATAGAATCAATCTTTTCTTTCAAGAAAAACTTAGCTAATTGTAAAGTTGCAACTAGGAAATTTACGACTGGAATGATTAGGCAAAGTTTTAAGTATTCTTTGAAATTGATTTAAATGAGAGAAAGGAAACAGTGTAGTTAATTATTAAGAGTGTAAGTTGTTTTCTTTTTTTCAGCAAGACAAAATTCTTGTATATGTAAAGTGTTTTATGTTCATTTACTGTAACAGCAATTTAATTAGAATATACTTAAGTAAGTGGAAAGTGATTCGACTTGAGTTTCTGTGTAAGTGCATTCAATCCACAACGGCCCACATGACCCTGATCCCCGCTATTCTAATTGTATTTTTTTATTTTGCGCCCACCTTGAAAACCCATTCTGAGCTAGCCGGCGGAGGGGTGGGTCGCAACTGGCGCCCATAAGCAGGGCTCGATTATTGGATGCATTTACCAAAACTCGATTTGAGAAAAACTGAGACCAAAATTTGGTGGAACCAAAATTTCTAGTACAAGTACAATTGAATCACAATTCACTAAGATTGCTGAACAGGTTACAGAGAACAAAAAAGGTGTTGTGTAAAAGTGTGTTTTTTCTGGAGTGTTTTTCAAAAAAGGGTATTATATGAAAGTGTTATCTGTTCGAGATAGTGTTTGGTATTTGTGTGTGTAATAATTTGTAAAAAGTGTATTGTGTCTGGGAAAGAGGATTGATTGATTCTAGGCAGTTAATACAGTCAAAATGGCAGATAAATATAACGCGGCTAGGAATTTAACTACCGTTGAAGGATCGTCTGGGGATTCAGATAGCGATAGGGAAGTGGGAGGACAAGCTCAAAGTACCATGATCGCGAAAGAAACGGTAGAAGTAGAACAAGGAACGTCAGGAGAAACTAGCATGACCTCGCCGACGGAATCACAGCAAACGCCAACACGAGATCCGGATGAGGAACAACGAAACCTCGACAGGGCAAATTTAATGATGCAACGATTAATAGGACAATTCATGCAGCAATTAGATACGAGGTTAGGAATGCAGAATGAAAAGACAGAGGAAAATATAAAGAAATTAGGGACTAACTTAGAAACTAAATTAGAGGAGAACAAAAATGCCTTAGAAACAAAATTAGAAGAAAATAATAGGAAGTTAGAAGAGAATTTAAAAATACAATTCACTGAATTAGCAGAACAGTGGAAGGTCGAATTTAAGAATGAGATTCAACAAGAATTAAGGCAGGAACACGAGAAGTTAGAAGAAAAATTCACGGAACTGGGTCATGAATTAGAAGAGAAGATTGATCAAGTTACGAAAGGATTTGAAAATAGGATCAAAATGCAATCAGATCTTATAACCACCGTGTCCGACAGGCAGACTGAGATAGAACAAGGTGTAGAGAAGTTTCAAAAATTAGTTACTGAACAAGTTAAGGTTCAAGATAGTAAATTAGATAGTGGAATAAAAGCTCTTTCGGAACAAGATGTGGTTCTACAACACCAAATTACAGCATGTACGAATGACGTTGTAGAATTGAAAAATCAAATTGAAAATTTACCATCGAGTGGAGGAAGCGTTCCGCACACGTATTTTTCATTACCGTGTACTCCTAAATTTAGTGCAGCGGGAGATGAAAATCCATGCGTATTTATGAGGCAGGTGGATAATTTCTTTTCTTTAAATTATGTTCCGGACAATAAGAAAACTCACATAGTTTATCAGATGATGCAGGGTAATGCACGAATATGGGCAGATAGTTTAGGAGAATTACCAAAAACTATGACAGAATTTAAAGAAAAGTTTTACTCAAGATACTGGAACAATGAAACTCAAATTAATTTCAAAGTTAATGTAATGTATGGTACGTGGAAGAAAGGTACGATGTCCATGCAAGAATATGCAGAGGAGAAGTTAGCTTGTTTCAAATTATGTACTCAGACGATCCCGGATGACGAAATTGTCTGTTTGTTAACACGTCATTTTCCGTCAGCTACACAAAATTTGCTTAAGAATCTCTTGCCAATGTCCACGGAAAAGTTAATAACGCAGCTGGGATTGTATGATGCGACTTTCGTGTACAATGAGAGGTTACAGAGAGCAAGGGCAAATGTTAGTGGGCCGGTAGAAAGCCAAGACAGCAGGCAGCAGCAACATTATGTAAGCAAATCAGAGAAAAGAGGAACTTACAAATCGAAACAGCACGTAGAAGAACAGACCTATACTAGACAAGATAGGACGCCGTCTAAAGATAGGAATAGAAAAAATTCTATTGATAGAGGAGTTTTCCAAAACAGAAATACTGAACCCAGTACATCTCGCGGACATGAGTCGGAAAATTAGAAAGGTTTGTTTCGACACTCCATCCCGCCGCAAACCTAATAGAAGAATCTAGGGAAGAAGAGGTGGCGATATTATCGATCGAATTAATCTCATTTGATGACGAACCGTGGAACGAAGAAGAACAAAAGCAGATCGGATCCAGGCGACAGTGTCCGAAGCTTAAGGTTAAATGTGAGGGTGTTGATACGTCAGTACTAGTGGATACAGGTTGTGCGACCTCCGTCATAGCGGAAAGTTTGTTGAATGAATTGAAGAACCAGGGAGTGGAGGTACCTACATTGCCGCTCGTAAAGTCTTTTCTGATAGGTGCGAATCGGAAAAAATCAAAGCCAATAACAAGACAAGTTTATTTGGATATAGAGATAGCAAAGAATAAGTATCAAGTTGTGTGCCTAGTAGCGCCGGAACTTTTATATCCGCTCATACTGGGAATCGATTTCATGAAACAATACGGGGTTGTTATCAACTTAGAAAAAAATACCATGACGTTAAAACCGAATAATCAACAGGATCTCGAATTTGATTCGTTCACATGGAATTATTGGGAGGCGAATTGTTTGTAGGAAGAAGATGTGAAGCTGAAAATTCGTTCGCATGTGCAAGGAAATTCTAATCTTAATGAAAATCAGAAGAAACAATTAATTGAAGTATTACTTAGGAATCAGAAGGTGTTTTGCAAAAACAAGAATCCAGTAAAAGATTTCCAATTCGAAATAGAACTAACAGATAAAACGCCATTCACGGGTTACCAATATGTCATTCCAGAAAAACATAAGGAGGAGGTGGATAAGCTCATTGCTACAATGGTTAAAGATGATATTATCATGAAGTCCAAAACCTCTTATCTAAGTCCGATAGTGCTCGTAGAAAAGAGTAATAGGAAGATAAGGTTGTGTTTAGATGCAAGACGATTGAATCAAGTTACCCTACCGTACAGAGACAGACCGTTGCGTGTAGAGGATTTAACTAATCAATTATCCGGCATCAAGTGGTTGAGTTCAACCGACTTCACTGCATCTTACTGGCAAATAGCGATAGCACCTGAATGTAGACAATATACAGGATTTATTCACCGGAGAATTTCGTATGTTTTCAAAAGAATGCCATTTGGACTCAAGAACAGTGCATCTGCTCTTGTGCAATGTTTAGACAATATCATTGACAGAGAGATGTCTAGCGATGCT
>BLKR01009818.1:0-85672 GCA_011170035.1 Teleogryllus occipitalis | reverse complement strand
ATACCAGATACCAATACCAATCCAGATACCAATACCAATCCAGATACCAATACCAATCCAGATACCAATACCAATCCAGATACCAATACCAATCCAGATACCAATACCAATCCAGATACCAATACCAATCCAGATACCAATACCAATCCAGATACCAATACCAATCCAGATACCAATACCAATCCAGATACCAATACCAATCCAGATACTAATACCAATCCAGATACCCATACCAATCCAGATACCAATACCAATCCAGATACTAATACCAATCCAGATACCAATACCAATCCAGATACCAATACCAATCCAGATACCAATACCAATCCAGATACCAATACCAATCCAGATACCAATAGCGGCTGAAGCGTGTGTTTCAGCCTCAGGGAGTGAGAATAAAGGCAAAAAGTCTAGGTATCTACTTCAGGAATTTATCCTCCCAGTAAAAGTTAACGAAGTGTGGGTAGTAGCCCACGCAGAGGTTTATCATAATGCCCCTGCAACCAATTTTGAGAACGGAGAATAAGGAGGTTGGTAAGAATCCAACGCCATTTCCCTCAAGATAGCAGTGTTTCTTGTTGCATCGTAGATGACTTGGTGCAAATTGTCGCAAACACTAGTTACGTCTTTTCTAGATTCTTCACCTTCACCTACGCTGAGCAAGCACTATTTTCCAACTTGTTCCACACACATGACGGTTGCCATGCTTCCGGAGATAAAGAGAAGTACAGAAAAAGAAACAGGTTATGAACGAATTTGTAAACATGAAGTGCGGTGAAAATGTATTCACATCATATTTAATTTTGCATACTGTTTGAAGCAAATTCGTAATATTTAAACTTGAATGCGCCCAAAAGGTATCAAGAATGTCAAGTTCATTTAAAAGGAGAAAATTAGTAAATATAATTTACAGTGACGTTACTTCATAACTAACAATAATTTGCCTTGCAGTTAACACATTTTGCCATGTTGTTCGTCATCTGAGATCACAGCGTCCGCGTAGACAAAATCACAAATCCACTGCTGGCGAAGGCGCTGTCAAAGACGACGAGAGCAAACGAGGCACAGGAAATCACCTCGCAGTAGAGATACGTCATCTATGTCGATATTCTCATAACATAAAATTTTTTATAAAATCAATGTATATAACCTCGATTTTTTTAATCCTATGTTTTTTAACATTGAGGTTTTATGTTCGATGTTTTTTCGTGATCGATATTTTAAAAATAAAAGGCCATCATAAAATTCTGTAATAATTTTCAGGTACTATAAATTGGGGATTTATTAGACGAATGTGACCAAAGGCGCAAAATAAATAAAATAGACGTTTTTTAAGAAAGAAGCCTATTTTATTTTGGGACTATCAAATCTGATAATCCAAATTTTGTTAATTGTACTAATAATTGTTTGACTTCGTTTTGTATCTCAATTAAAAATATTAATAAACGAAACCACTTTCAAATTAAATCTCCCTGCATGAATTTCAATGATTAGTCATTTTTTTCAGGACCTTTTCCAGCCGACAACCGGTCATCCTTCACGTCCCGATGGGACGTATATTCGGACCATACACTGGACCAAAACACTTGCGGGCTCCTCTGATATGAGGACAGCAGAATGCAAGACTGTCCGCTACAACACATACATGATAGACAAGGAACGAACAACCCTGCTCAAGGCAGGTCACGAACCCGTGACCCTTCGACCCTAGAGCTGAGTAGGTTTACGCTCTTAGTCACCTCGGCCATGTAGGTCGACTGAATCTCAATTAATAATTTTAAAAAAACGAAATTACTTTCAAAGTATATCCCCCCGCGAGAACTTCAATAGCTACTAATTCAGTTTTACAATCTTGGTTGGTTCGGGATCGATGATTCATTAACATCCATGATTTCATTTTGAGCATCGATGTTTAGAAGCATGGATGTTTGATTAGTAGGGGGCGGATTTCAATGAACTGTCATTTTTCTTTTCACTTTAGAACACTGCTGTTTAGTATAGAAATAAATTTTATATTATGACAAAAAAGAAATGATCCATTTTTAGATGTAATTATTTGATATTTTTTGTCGATTTCGACTAATAAGTCGTTTTTTACCTTTTTATGTAATCTTTAATGCTTTTTTTTATTTCATCGATTTTAATGTCATTTTTAATGGTACTTGCTTCAAATAATATTTACGAGATGCAACAAATGTTCTTACTCAGTAGTCTGTTTGCTCAGAACTATACTCTAGTACTCCGAGTCTATTTGGTCACCCAGAAACTGTTTTGACAGCCGTTGGATGTGATTCTTGTGACTATATCAGCGCCATTGCCGATTCAGCCGATTTTGGAATAACTAAAGACAGATCTCCAGATAAAGGTCAGTCCAAACAAAATGTCAGCAAACTGAGTTCACTCGAACGATTCGAAGAAACCTCGATTACATTAGTAACGTATCCAACAACTTGAGTTATTCATCCGAACTGGTTTCGATCACATTTTTTACGTCATTTTTCTTCGGTTTTAGGTCATTTTTAAAGCATTTTACGAGCATTTTATTGACAACTTTTGGCGATGTTTTTGGCCATCAAAATCCGCCCTTAGTTATTAGCGTTGTTGCGTGCGGCCCGCCCATCACGCACGTCCGGCGGCCTGCGAACACGCGCGGACAGTCGCGCCTGACCCCTGGCCGTGCCCTTCCCCTCCCCCCCCCAACGCCCCCACTGCTGCGCGGTCCACGTGCGGCGTCTGACCTTGGCAAGGGCGCGCGCGGGAGGCGCCCGCGGTGCTTTCAAAGGCGCAAAAAGCGGACTACTCCACTCCTTAAATTGCCCAATTTACATGACTCAAACAGGTATGAAAAGGCTTGTCCAACGCTTCACGTTTCTTAATAGTTTTTCGAGATTACTCGGTAATTATTGCGTGGAAAATTTCCAAACATGAACTCTTTGTTTTAGGAAGCTGGACACAAACTTTGAAATGCACAATTTTCATTAATTTAATGTCATAAAATTTTCTTTTTCTTGTCCCTTTCCATTAGTTTCTAATTGTATTTCTTACACAAACGAATTTAATTGCTATATATTTGTAAATATTTTTATCACAAGTCTGGTAGGATTATGCTACAATTTACATTTCTTGACAGAAATTAAATGTATACAGATGAATGTTAAAATAGAACTAGAATTAGAAAAAAGACTAAGTAGTACTTGCGTGAAGTTTTCATTCCTATCTTCCGTCAACTATATAACTTGAAATAAACTTTTAACGTACAATTATTTGTTAATAAGGAATTTATGCACCCTCGAACGTTAAAGCACTATCGATCTTCTGCGCATGCGCAATTCAAGTTTCGCATCACTAGTGCATCTGCGCATGCTCAGAAGATCGATAGTTCTGACATCTATCGCGAGTACAAACTCCCTAATATAATACGGAAGGAAGGAACGCGCGCGATACGTGATTTGTTGAAGTACCGCACCGGCATCGTGGAATTCATCGGAGTAAAAAACAGAAATGAATAGTAACAGCAGTTTCGGCTTATGTAATTAATAGAAGTACAACAAGAACGATGAATCAGAGCAACGTCTTCGGCTTCTGATGTGATGGAAGTAAACCACAAATGATTAATTAGAGGAGCGGCTTTGTCTTGAATTCTCATCCGGGCAGTGGTCGGCATCCGCCCAGTTATTCAGTTGTTCCGAAAATCTGACATCTGGACTCGAACCTACTACCTCCTAGTCCGGGTACCCTCTAGTCCGGGCAAAGAGGTCGCCAATATTCGTATGACTCAGCAGTAACTAAAATTTTATCATGCCAAAAGTTTGTCCTGAGCAGTGAGTTAGCATTCTCAACGTTTTAATTTCTCAGCACTCGTCGTGAACCTTTTAGTTCATTTTCCCATTTTTTCGTTCATTTTTCTGGCGTCCTGGTTGGATAGTATTTATTGTTTCCGACTCGTGCTGGAGAGTAAGTTCATCAGAACCGAAAAAATGATGATTGTGTGGTAGTGCAGTGCATTTGCGTAAGTGTTTGTAAGGAGAGAAGTGACAAGTATGATGAAGGAAAGATCGGGCGTAGAGCGTAGTGCGTTTGTTAAGGCATTGCTCCAGCTTTCAAGGGTTGTTGATCGAAGAAACCTCGGAAAAGGCTCTTCACTTCCGGGCAGAGCAGCATTCTGTTTCAGACAGCGGCTGAATTCGGCCTTACTATCTCTACGTAGAGTCGAAACTCCGCCACAGACGGAACTCGATCCCTAGAATCTCCCAGTCAGATGCACTGCAGTAACAAAAGTTTATTTTCCGAGCCTTCTCCGCTCGGGGCTCGCCGAATGACACGTGTGTGGTCCCGTCTTTACGCGTAGCATTACAACTTTCTGTTACTAAAGAAAGACATTTTTGACCTCTTTGTTGGCTAACTGAGCCTTAGTGAATCGCTGGCTGTATTTGACCTATCTAACTAGAGTCAAAACTCCGCCACTGTTGGAACTCGAACCCCAGAACCTTCCGGTCAGACCACTACAGTATATATCCCGAGCCTACTCGGGGTTTGGGAGCGGAGTCGCTATGAACTCGCCGAAATTCACTTGTGTGGTCCCGCCTTTACGCGTAGCATTACAACTCTCTGTTACTAAAGAAAGACATTTTTGACCTCTTTGTTGGCTAACTGAGTCTTCGCTGCCTGAATTCGACCTATCTAACTAGAGTCAAAACTCCGCCACTGTTGGGACTGTAACCTCAGAACCTCCCGGTCAGACCACTGCAGTATATATCCCGAGCCTATTCGGTGTTTGGGATCGCAGTCGCTATGAACTCGCCGAAAGTCACTTGTGTGGTCCCGCCTTTACACGTGGAATTAAAACTCCCTGTTACTGAAGGAAGACATTTTTGACCTCTTTGTTGGCTAACTGAGCCTTAGTGAATCACTGCCTGTATTCGACCTATCTAACTAGAGTCAAAACTGCATCACTGTTGGGACTGTAACCCCAGAACCTCCCGATTAGACCACTGCAGTATATATCCCGAGTCTACTCGGGGTTTGGGAGCGCAGTCGCTATGAACTCGCCGAAAGTCACTTGTGTGGTCCCGCCTTTACACGTGGAATTAAAACTCCCTGTTACTGAAGGAAGACATTTTTGTCCTCTTTGTTGGTTGGCTTGGACTACGGCAGCGGAAGCGAACCCTCCATCTGCCCGCTTAGATGCAAGGCGATATGGCGCCGCTGTCACAAGTGCCCGAAAGGCGATAAGAAAGTTGAATCCTGTCGGTGACTCATTTAGGTAAATGAGGGATGCATTCTTTTTATGAAGGATAATTAGCATGTGACGATGTACCTTAATGAACTTCAGTAAATGTTAAGAGAGATTCTGCTTGAAAGTTACAACAAGGAACTTATTAAAGAATAATTAGTGAGAAAACTGCACTTGTGGTTTGTGTGGTTATAGACGTGTCTGCACATGAGACAACGAGTAGTGTTCACACGTTTATGTTTGCGCATGAAAGGAGTATATAAAGATAAAGCCGCCCGTAAAATAAATTAACTTCGGTTTCACATTGACTTTCCTTACTATGCCTCTTGAACTGCACCTTTAATTAGCGGTTAGAGTAACAAATAATTTGTTAGTCTGTAATTATGATCGGATTAATATTACGTTAAAGCACTTTCTTTCTTGAATCGTCTTGAGGCCTGCAAATGTCGTTGCATTGTATTTGGAACAAGGAAAATTCGAAGTTTGATGTTTCAGTCCATGTCATTTAACGAATGAACAATTTGGGAAAAGAGCAAAAACACTCCCTTTAAGGTTTGAAATAATTTCAATTAAAATTGAAAAATCTGTATTGGATTAGTGTCAAAATGATATTGTTATAACGATAATGTCGAAAGAGAGTTTTCTATTCTTGTTTTTCCAAGCTCATTCATAAAATAATATTTTCTGAGTAATATTCTACAAGCTAATCGCGTAATTGGTTCATTATTATGAATCCTATTGTGAAAGTATTTCTTGCTTTAACAATAAGCTTGCAATATCGACCTCTAGTCTAGAAAGTAATAAAACCGCGTACTTTAGCTGATGTTGATAATTGGAAAGGCAGATTATACAATAACATTGAAGACCGGGCAAGACATTAGGGCAAAAGTTTCACTAAAATTTCCGAGAATTATTCTGCGCGATGTTTTATGAGAGAGAGGTATAAAACAAAACAACTCATTTAAATATTAATGAAAAAGCAACAAAAGAAAGGCAGTTTGATTTAAAGACTGAAAACAGAAAAATAGGATGAGAAGAAAGACATCGTTTGTAGAATGAAGTTAACTCACATCGACAGAGGAGAGAAGGGCGCAGAAAGCGTGAAAGAAGGAAAAATAAATAAAGAAAAATTAAGTTCATGACGGTAGTTACAAGAAAAAATGGAACAATATATTCCCCATATCATTCAGTTAAATATGAAACAAATCATCAAAATAAAAGCAGAAATAGAAGAAGAAACACTGATAATAGCAGACGTAGGAGAAAAACTCCGAAATGTTTACGATTCAGCTAGGTATACAACCCAGAAAAAATGGACAGGAACGGGACATGAAACCACATAATTGAAAACAAGGAAAACAACACGAAAGTAATAGGAGGTTTCAAAGTAATTTGAGTAATAAAGTAATGAGCTGTTTTCGTCGGAAACGAAGAGGCAATAGGCATTCGGCAGCGGTGGCGCGGCGAGACCGGGCTTTCTCCGCGGCCCTGCGAGGGCGTCGGACCGGCCGAACGGGTCCCGCCCGCGGCCAGACGCGGCTCATCACTGCCGCTCTTACGCAAGCCCTCCCACCCCGCCACGCCCCGCCCCTCCCCGCCACGCCACGCCATTACGTCACAGCGCATCCGGAAGGAGCGCGGGGGACGGATTGGCGCGGGGCGCGATACGGGGAGGATCGGGGTGGAAGTGGGCGGAATGAGACGCAGGGAATGTGCATCGCGTTCCTTGGCCCCGGATTGCTCATCTCGTCAGCCCCTCCCCTCCCTCATTCCCCTCATCTCCCGCCCGCACGCACGCACGCACGCACGCCGCCCGTTCGTCCGCCCGCCCGTCCGCCCGCCCGCCCGCCCGCCCGTCCGCCCGTCCGCCCGCCCGTCCGCCCGCCCGTCCGTCCGTCCGCCCGCCTGTCCGCCCTTATGATCTCCCTTCCCCAGCCAGGAGGCAACACTGATTGTTCACCGGTTGATCAATTAATGTCTCTGCAGTGTTTCCGACCTGAAAATCCTTAGGTCGAGTCCCGATGGGAGTAGGATTTTCGACAGTAGCTACATAGCTAGGGCGGTGCCCTACTGGTGGGAGATACCTGGTTGAAGTAAATTCCGGCAAGCCGATGGGAAGATCGGCGCCGAATCTGCCATTCAGCGGGGTAAGATCACCGCCACCTCTCGTGATAAAACATGCAGTACACTTACGGGACTAATGATCTCAGAAGTTGTCGCGTCCGGAATCACTAATTAATCAATCAATAAGATGGGATATGTGATGAAATGATGTGCTAAACACTTCGAAATCACATGATGAAACCACTCTTACGCGGAACTGTAACCTATACCTTTCTGCTATGCATACTCTTATTGACCTTGTCCTTTTTGCGTGAGTGCTCGAGGATGTTGAACTGAGACTACTTTAAAGTTACTCAGCGGATGTTGCAGATGTAGTAAGGAGTGTGCCGACCTGGATAGCCGAGGTGGCTAAGAGCGAGTACCGACTCAGCGCTTCGGTCCGAACGGTCGCGGGTTCGAGTCCCGCCTTGGGCATGGCTGTTTGTCCCTTGACTTTGTGTGTGTTGTCGCGGAGGGCCTCGTGTTCTGCTGACCCAGATCAGAGGAGCCCGCAAGTGCTTGTCTAGTGTATGGTCGAATATGCGTCCCTTCGGGACGTAAAGGGCAACCGGCTGTCGGCTGGATAAAAGCCCTAGGGAAAAAAGTAAGGAGTGTAACTTTACCGAGCCACATATTAATTGCATTCTAAATATGGGACTCTGCTGTACACAAACTTTAATAAAATTTAAGAATGTAACAAACAGCAGAGGACCACTGAAGAAGCAGTTATTTCAAAACAAGTTGCTTTCTCTTTACAAAAAGAACGGTGTTCGATAATAACATAGACTTTCCCGAGGAAAAAAACAATTTCTTGGCTTGTACTTACGTGGTATCTTAACGTGGAAACTCATGTCATTACAACAAAGAAGGTACAACTTAAATTTTTTTTAAATGTAAGACTTCTCAACCGAGCTCTCACTATGCACTGAAGTCTCCTGAACAAAATAAATATAAAATCTTTTTGGAACTTGCGGAATAGCCATGCGGGCCTGTCAGTTCAGAGTTTCTTAGGACATTAAGAACAACAAAGACATTAAGAATGTTAGCAAATCACTAATCTTCGTACTCGATTAAATTTTATAAAGACCTGGATACAACCGATCGTAGATTGTGTTATCAACACGATGAGTCGCAACTATCAGATGAATTTCAGAGACAATGCGAATCAGTTATTAGCTGACCAACTGCACAACAGTGATTCACATTCGTGTGCTTAGAGTAAAATGTGAACACATCCTACACCTATACAACCAGAACATTTAACGATCATTTTTATTAATATTTATAAAAATAACAGACAATAAAAGATGCTTATACTTACGTAGACTTGTTACACAGAACAAATTGCAGATTAGCAGAAGTGAGAAGAATCCCACTTTTCATTCGCTTCGAAATATTGCTTAACGTTTTTCGCGTCGTATCTTCTCTCTACAGTGGAAGAGTTTAGAAATACACTACTGCAGCTATGACTACAGCTTTTTGAACATACTGATAATTACATGCATAAGTATCAACTTGCAAATACGCCCCCTAGAGAAAATGTAAATATAAATGTTCCCGGGCGGTCTTCTGAGTAGCAGTTTGCAAGACCTCTTTGCAACATCTCCGGACGGAATGAATTCTACTGACCGACCCGCCTTTACCAGTCATGACACCATCTCCATCTGTCTCCTATTATCTTAGTCGCGCAGCTGCAGTAATGAAGTTTTCACAAGCCCCTCCTTACGAGTGTTAATAATGAAAGAAATCTTACTTCTCTGCAAAATGTGTTTTCCTTTCGGATAGCAATGTGATTTATGATGTGTACCCGCCATGGTTTCAGGTCAAAAGAGTAGTTGAAAAGTGGAAACTTAAATCTTGTTGCCCTTCTCCGATTACAAAATCCGACAGCATCACATAAAGAATAACTTAAATGAGCGTTGTTTCGGAGCCACGAATGGAATGAAATAACTATTGTGCTCGTTGAACTCTTCGCCGGACACGGCAAACGGGTCAGCGGCGAGAAACACGACCCTCACGAAGCAGTCGAAAGAAACCGCGGCTTTTCTTAATGGATGAAACGTCCTTGCTTGAAAGACATATTTTTGCGCGCGATTCTTAAGAAAGAGTTTGAAATTTATCCTATTGCATGAGAAATAAAACATGACATCAACATGTCATTTTATTGTATAGATTGATTTTTTCGTGTTTCCGGGCGCGTCAACTGCTTTGGTCGTTAGTCCCGTAAGTATAGTATATGTTTTTCTCGGGCGATGGCGGTGATCTTCCTCGGTTGGATGGCGAGATCCGGCGCCGACTAGTGGGGTTTCCTCCTAACCAGCACTCTCCCACCAGCGGGGCACCGCCTCAGCCGGAACAAGCTCTAAGCTCCAGGATTATGTGGTAGTGTAGTGCATGTTAGTGTGTGTGTGTGTGTGTGTGTGTGTGTGTGTGTGTGTGTAAGGGAAGAGGATAGGACAAGGAAGAGGAAGGAAAGAACGCGCGCGGTCCGCGGCCCGTTTGGTAGGGTATTGCTCTGGCATTCGCCTGGTGTTGATCGGAGAAACCACAAAACTACCGATCAGAACAGCCGGTCGCTAGAATTCTTCTCCAAACAGCGACTGAATTCGACCTGGCTAAAAAGGTAGTGTCGAAAATCCTGCCGCCGTCAGGACTCGAACCTTGGGCCTTCCGGTTAGAGGCGCTGCAGTGACATCAGATGATGCACTGAGCTACCGCTCCCTGTCATTTCATCGTGTTATGTGGTTCAATATTTGATATGAAATTCTGCATCAACTCGATTATGGATTGGATATGGATCGGAAAATTAATATTTATTTGGTAATGTCTAAAATAAATAAAGATTTATTTCATAAGTTTCTTGAAAAAAAAAGTAATAGAGAACTTAATTTTGGCCCTCCTCCCAATCAAAATGACACAAAAAGAAAACGCGTCGATTTTATTCGTCTTTACTACCCGGCTAGCTAGAACATTCTAGTATTGTCCTTAGCACTCGAAACGACACAAGGTATACTGAAACTTGTGAAATGTAATATCCGAATATTGTAATGGATTGGAGAAAATATTTATTTACAATTTAGGTACTAATTATTTCAAGTTTCACAAATAGCAGTAATATGATATGATATTCATAAACTGGGGCGCAGCTAGATTCCATGATCTGTGATGGGTGTGTATGATATGAACTCACTCCACACTCACAAACGTAACCCAGCTGGAAACAAGATTTCAACCACTTCTGAGATTTAAGAAATACTACATTTAAACGGCCTTTTCCACGAGCTCACTAACGTATGTGAGGTAGAATTTTTAGTTAGGAGAAATATATAGTTTTCGTTTTCGTATAACAAACAGTATTTCCTTACCGAACAATTTTCTCCATGCAATTTTGGACCAGGGGTGTGTACAGTGGAAAATGTAGGTTCAAAGGCAAAAAGGAACATCTTTACGATTTTCGCACTGTTTTTAACACAAAACTACGTTCATCTCGTCGCCTCCTGAACCAATCTGCAACATCTTTTGAAAAACTTGGTACGACTGACGTGTGTACCAAATTAGATCTCGAAAGTTTCTAATCTGCTTCACAAATATGAACAGATATCATTATAAATAATCACCTCATTCGTCCAAGGGATGTGCAATTTCTTAACTTCAAATTTTGGGGTTTTTGGGAATTTGGGAATAAATTCTCTTATTCTCTCTCTCATTATATGTACATGCAAGCAATATAAAGTACAAATTTAATATTATTAATAATTACATAGTAGAAGAGATGGTTGTATTACACGAGGTATTCGTATTACACGAGGTAAGAAAGATTAATGGCATTGTTAATTACAGTGCTTCACAGTTAGGATTATTTCCGATTTTGTATGTAAAAGGTTGAATGCAATGACTTGTGTTACGAAATACTCCTTTAGAACCATCGGGAACCTCATCGTTGGAAGTCAAAACACATTGCGTTATTGCGTAAACATGACCCCTGCCGTTTTGGAGAAATTTCACGCGAAATATGCTAATTCCTCACTATCCCGCTGGACACTGTGGGTTTTTTGGCAGTCTAATGCAAAGAGAAATTCACTTTCGTTGATAAAAGTCGACGCCTTTCCATAAATAAAACACATCTGAGACCACTCTATTCGTCATGAAATCTTTCAAAAATACTTTCTTCCCGATGTTGGGTAATGATTCGTTATATATGAACTAAACGTAGTAGAATGTTAAATTTTCTGTAATGGAATTTAAGAATGTTTTCAATTGCCACGTACTTAATATTTCTTTCTTCATTGAATCACCAACATCTTTCACAAAGAACAAAGAAAAATAAGTGATCTGGAAATAAAGAACATTTTAGCGATTAGTGAGCGTGATTTGATGATTAAATTCGAGTATAGTTTGAAATGTGGGATATAATTAAACAATTCATTCAAATACTTATATCTTCCAATGTAAATAATGCAGCGACTGTGAATATGTCTCGGGTTGTGCAACCGTGTAACTTAAGCACGAGCTGTCACTGATAAGCAATCCCAAAAACTTCCGGTATCTTACTAAATTGCATAAATTGAATAATAAAGAGTGCACAGTATAATTCAAAAATAATTTCCTTCAACACCAGCTTGTAACCAGACAGTAAATTTGGCAAAAGGAGTTTGACACCGTATCTTTTACGGACTCTTATGTGCCGCACGATTAAGTGCAAATAAGAAAATCACAGTGACATCTAATAAATTATTTTTGCAATATTATCTCTAGATTTGCAAGAGAACTCTCGCATTTGCCTTTAACCTCCAACGAATTGTCTTTAACATCACATTCGTTCATAATCGAGTCAATTGACACAAAAATAATACCCCATTATCTGCTACTTTATGTTGTCTTCGATCATCTTTATCAATTATAACTGCGTAAATTTCTCCAGCGTATCCTCTATTAGTACACTTCTTATTTTCACTTCCTCGTTGTTCAAAAACTCGCTTTGAATCAAGATTGTCTTAATTTCACTTGTATCAATATAAGTCATCGCGGAATTTTTGGCTCGAATCAAATAAATCGCGGGACCAGTTAACGCATACCTATTACAGCATGTCTGTTATCATACATTTAAGATAACAATGTATTTCAGTTTGTCGAACGGGTATTGGAACATGTAACTTCATTATCTGTTGCTTTGTGCATCTTATAAATGTAACTTCATTATCTGGGCACGTCTTTTAGAATTCAGTGGGAAATATATGTATTCAAATTATCGTTCTCCATTTTGTCGCGGCAGGAAGTATTATTCCTTGACGATGGACATGAGGAGGGATAAATCATTTAAATGGATTTTCCACTTGAGGCTTGACCGAATTCATGTGTTGGATACCTTTAAGATCTTCAACCTAGCCTTGTGACTTGATTATGAAACCAAAGTTATGTAGTTCTATTTAATCTAAGCTTATACTATACCATCTTAATCTGCCACCAGTATTTTTATGTTTCATGACTTTACGACTTCTTTTTTAAAATGACAATAGCCCTCGGAGGTAGCTCATCGTCAGCGTGCTCGCTTTCCATGATGCAACCCTGGGCTCGATTCCCAGTCGGGCAAGATTGTAGTGTGCGTTTTCCTTGCAATGTGCCAGTATATGTCGCTGTGTGACGATAGGAAAACTCGCTTCTCAGATTCAGAAGACCAGAACATTGCGTAGGGATGTCTCCGTGCTACCACACGTACCCCATAACCCATGATCGCAAGACCGAGACGCCGCTGATTGGCCCAGGTTTCGTCAGAGCTTTTTTTGCGCCAAAGGACACACATACATTTTAAATGACTGTTCGGGCATTGAATGTTATAAATTATAATTGAAGGTTGATAACTGTTATTAAATATAAATTGTGATTAAAAACTCTCCGATTTATTTTGAATGTCATGATGATAATGATGACAATTAAATCACCCTAATTTGAATGAACTTGCATTTTACCTAATTATATCACACTTCAAAGTCAGTCACGTAAATGGTGTGTAAGAATAAAATACAAAATCTTAAGAGTTGTAAAGAAAATTTATAGTGTCAGTTACAGCATTGATTCTGACATCACGAAGAGAAAATGACTAATATATAAAGAAAACAAAGGGGGTTCCTCAATCACCGCCTCTATTGTGAAAAGAGGTACTAAACTAAAAAAATCACAAGGATGTAACTTTGCTTTTAACATTTTCTAAACAGGAAATAATAGAATAATTACTTAAAACGAACTTCTTGTTTCTAGTAATCACATGACAAATTTTTTTTTCCATTTTGAAGTGATTACTTTCACGTAAATTATGTTGATGCTCATTGTACAGGATATTCTGAATTGAAAAAATGTACAATTTGTTTTTACGATAATAAAAATGCTAATCAATTATTTGGAAACGTTTACGTACGGTTAAATACCTTTCCTTGTTCGGATCTCACAGTGGTTGAGAAACGGTTTCCCAACTGACAAAATTGAAAACCGAACTTGCCGAAACAATGCCTTGAGCCGAGTTTGAACACTCTACTAATCAGGACACTGCTTGGGAAATTCCTACAATGTTTTTGAGATCTCAGTACCCCTTTTAGTAATCGCGATGTTATCAAGATTTCTTGAATCTAACCCCTGAACCGAGTTACGTGAGAAAACGTGAAATTCCGTTGAAATCTGTGAGCTTCTAAGAATGGTGTTTCAAGGAGATACCTGCTCATCTTGGATCTGGTAATTATACACAGCGCACTGTACATTGCCAATGGCCATTTGTAATTTACTTGCGTCACTATTCACTCTAATTAACAATAGGCTTTGTAAATTGTTTTAGTAAGTTTGTTGAACGAAGTGTGTTATTTCTCTTCAAACAACATTCCCGTATACCTATCCCATGACCACTTCTACAATCATCAGCACATCAGAATGGCATTTAAATAATAATCTTTGGAACTCTTCCAACTTATGACGCAAAATAATATTGAAGTGCATGCTTGAAAATGTGTATAGTTTTAATCTTATAAAGCACTTAAGAACTCCTTCATTACTCTAGATGTGTACACAAGTATATGACGTTGTTCAGTTTGAAAAAATGCACCTGCCAGTACTATCCACAGATTCCCTATGGTTATAAATTATGTTACAAACGTATGATTGGCAATATTGTTGATAAATTCAGCTGAAGAACGTGATTGTAAACAGTAAGTAATCCACGTCACCTTTTCTTTCATGCACAAAATAGTTATTAAATTCGAACATTATTATTCACAACACTGTTGGCCTTAAAATTTAGCAGGACTAGTTTTTTTCAACAAAGATAGACTGACAGTTAGACATCGCATAATCCTGTAATAAAAAAAATCATGAGCAAAAGAAAATAAGGTGGCGGCACTTTTCACCTAAAATTGCTGTTTACTTTATGGAAGAGGTACTTTTAATGAAGTAATTAATAGTGTTATATTATTCCAGCCTTTTCAAAAATAGTGTGCTTGATAAAATATTAACACTTCGAAAATGTAACTTCAGTGTGTCGATTTTCCAAAAAGTCATCAAAGGGCAAACGCCACAGTCATTCAGATCACAGAAAGATTTTTGAACTCCCACATTCCACGAACATGTAACAGGTGCGGTGAGGGTGAATTGTCAGTAAGCGAGAGAAAATGGAGAGATTCCACGCGCGTCAACTACTATGGTCATTAGTTCCGTAAGTGTACAGAGTGTTACATTCCTGAAGGTGACGAAGCCGGCTGATGCGCATTGTATAGGATATTCTGAATTGAAAAATCGTACAATTTGTTCACGATAAACAAAATGCAACTGGCTGTACTATCCACATGGGTTGGTTGGTTGGTTGGTTGATTGGTTGTTAATGATTCCGGGCACGTCAAATACCGAGGTCATTAGTCCCGTAAGTGTAGTGAACGGTTTTTCCTCGGGAGGTGGCGGTAAGGTCCCCCGCTAGATGGCGAGATCTGTCGTCGACCTACCGTCGGGTAGCGGGTTTTTTCTCAACCAGGTATCTCCCACCAGCAAGCCGCCGCCCCAGCTTGGACAAGCTCTAATTTCTCGACTGGTCTCCCGGCACGTATGTTAGTGTAGTGCATGTTAGTGTGTGTATGGGGTGAGGACAGGACAAGGAAGAGGTAGGAAAGATTGCGTGCGGTCCGTGGCCCGTTTGTTAGAGTACTGATCCGGCATTCCCCTGGTGTTGATCGGAGAAACCACGGAAAACTACCGATCAGAGCAGTTACTAAACTATCGACCTAGCTGACAAGCTAGTGTCGAAAATCTTGCCACTGTCGGGACTTGAACCTAGAACCTCCCGGTTAGAGGCACTGCAGTGACATCAGTTGATGCACTGAGCCACCTCTCCCGGTCTAGGTTAGTTGACTTCGACCCAACGCTGTAATATCGTAAATCTACGAATTTAATGATTGAAAATCCAAAGATTGTCCCGTGATTTTAATGAATGTTGTGTCTCGGTAAGTCACACGTTCTCTTGACACAACCAAGTGTGTAGACATTTAGTGTGTAGCTGAAAATTCACTCCATTGAGGTACAGTAGGTAATTGGTTTCGTTAAGAAGTCTTGATAGTAACGTCATTCAATAGAACATAATTATATCCGTCACTGAGATACACACAGAGGAATACAAAATGGCTTGTAGACTTCTGGTAACCTCCAGTTGCGCCTAAGTATCATACGTCGTGTGTGTTTTTCTGTCTTAAGTATTTTCCCACCAGCGAAGCAAAATAACTTGCCACGTGGTGACAAAAGTTTCGATGTACTCTAATAGAGTCTGAGGGATCAGCGTTACGAACGGGAAACATTCCATGCTTCAAAGCTATGACCTTGAAGAAACAGTGCAAATGACGCGCTTAGTGCTGACTGCGCGGCTCTCACTGTTCCATAATTCAGTCAGTATCATCGTGCGCTTGGCGTCTTGAGTGCCACAAGTGTTGACTTATGCATTCATTATTGTACGGCAACCCAATTTCAGAACGGTAATGTACACATCGCATTCTATCGCAATGCGGTGTTTCATAGCTCTGAGTCACCATTTGTCTGAATAATATTTTATTGATATTTCAAAACGGTTGCAATTTTATAATTTCTTTTCGCAAAGATATCATCAATAGTAACAAAAGTCCCACGTCTCGTGTCTGAAGGTAATTTTGAATCATCTTGCTGGTATGTTCAACACGTGTGATATGCTGATCAAAAGAGAACACTGACGAAATGAACGAGTTAGTCACTTCAGCCACTCGCTGTTGGGACGTTTCGAATTCTTGGCCTACAGCAGTATGGTTTGTGTATTGGCGCTATAATGAAATTCCAATGGATTTGTTTTTTAACTCTCTTCCTTGCGTAACATCGTCCCATGCACGGCCCAACCGTTTTTGACATTGAACGTTGACTAATTTTCCTTCAACTTCCAGTCATGCGCTAAGTCTAGTCAAATTTTATTGCCTTTTATCCTTATCGACCAAGGGCTCAGCACCATTAGCACGGATATCCGGCATTCCCAAGGGGTCACCCAACCAGGAACACACGGTATCTCGAACTGCTTAATTTCCGTGACTAAGGAGCTTGATTAAGAAGTTCTGCTACCGATGCAGGCAAAATTATGATATACGAGTACTTTTACGAAAGCTAAACTATGATATATGTTTTGAAACTGATACACATGCGAGTACTTCTATTGATATTTGTATCTGTAATAGCGTACTGTTGAAACAAGAATTCTTCACTTTTTCATTTCAGGGCCCGGAAGTAAGAGTTTTTCTGCCGAAAATTCGTGTTTCCGGCGCACGATTACAATCCTTTCTCTTCTTACTGTGACGTACATATAATCCGCGGCTGGCTCTGTCTTCAGACATCTTGGGCGAGCGGGCATAGGGACACACGCCACACGCAAGCAAGATCGCAACAAAGATGCAAAATCTCCTACCACATGAGTCTTTTTCGTGTTTGGCTTGCTTTAATCAACGCAAGATGCGTCAAGTAACAACTCAACAAATTTAATAGAATCAAAATGTCTTATTATAAATTAATGAATAAATCACAGACGAAAACTTTCTCTCTCAATAAATCATAAATCATTTATGTTTTAACCTCATAACTTTCTGTGCTAGTAATTGTAATTAAAAACTACCTTTCTCAATAGTAATTACTATTTCCTAGATCGAGTATCCTCGTTACCTTTCTGTAACTTCGAATAACATCAAAAATATCCAATATTATAATACTGATACGCAAATCATACCCTAAGACAATATAAACACAAAAAATAAAAATAAAATCTTAACAATTGTAGATATTTATACCCGTTTGAAATCAAGTTTGGCAGAATGGAGTGTGCACAATGGTTTGCTGATTATACTATCCTATTACACTATTGTTTGTAACTATTCAAAACAGAAACAATATTTCACGTACGTTACAGTAGAACCTCTGGAATTTTGTCTTGTCCCGCTGGCCTTGGCGCCACTTCCACCCTTCAGCGCCGTCCACGTCGTGCCCTCTTCGCAGAAGCCGGTCGCTCCCGCGCGCCACGAAGACCTGTCGGGTCTTTCCGGGCGTCACCCGAAGCTCTCTGGATCGGTTGCGTCACACTGATGAAGCCGCTTCTCGCTGCGTCTAGTCCTCCGTAATTTACACATACATCAATGAATTCCCTCGGCGGATCACTAATAATAAAGTTCTTTGCATGATCCTGTGGCCGGTTTCTGTACATTCTACCGTTCTACTGGCCACTCGTCCGGAAAATACTTTTATTCCCGAGATATTTTATCATTCATTAGCTAAAACTTTCATATCTACTTGCAATCTGAGATTCCTTACTTCCTAACACAGTAGTTTTCCAGTTCGGCCGCCTTTCCTGTGCTCACGCTAGCACGTGTAATACGTAGTCTACAATACTCACTATAGCTGGTAAAATAACATGTGCAATCGGTTGAATTCCTTACAGTTCGCTCGCTATATGTAGTTCTAAGGTTAACAAAGTAGTTATTCTTCTGTTCTGGGATCACATAACGCACTTTGAAATAGTTCAATGTTCGTCACCACTTGTAACTCACCATTGGTCGAAAATCCGCATAAAGATCACGAATCCTCCACAAATTAAACTGCGCAATCGTGCAATGAATACTTTCCCTTATTACATTTCCTAATTCTATGCCAATGACTACGTTCTCCGGAACTTTTCTCCAACGGCGTCGCCACAAGTTGCAACACGAACTTTCTTGAATCAAGTTACACGTCCATTGTTTTTGAAAATCAACGACCAATTGCTTACCTCTGCGTCGTCTACACTACTTCCGCTAGACTTCTCTGATCGATTGCGCGAAATGCAGCGCCATCTCTCTGTCACCTCGTCAACCAAATACGACACAAAGATGTCATGGAACGTTGTAACATTCCCATCCATGATGGGAACATATATGATATGTCTTATTACGAAGGATGAGAAAGTAAAAATGGAATAGGGTAACTGCATCTTGTCCAGGAGATTAGTATGTAATTGAGTATGAGAAAAAAACGTGTATGTTCATTGTGCGATGAAAAGTATTATATTACTTCGAATTAACATCGTAATACATATCTTCACATTATGAAATAAATTCTTTCAGTTGTGAAAATCGATATCATATTCCTCTTGGAATTCCCAATAATTAAAACCGGAATATTTTTCTCCTTATACACATGGATCCAATAGAAATAATTTTTTAGGAGTTTTCCAATTCCGTCGCAGAGTGAATCTCATCCAAACGCCACACGCAAAATAATTAGAACAAATAGTTTTCTATTAGAACTCTTGTCGTTCACCTCTCGGAGCAAGTGCATGTGATATGCGTTTTACTTTCTCCCCCTTACGAATGTAACAAGTGAAAGTATTGTAATCATGCGCCGAAAAACGGCAAATTTTCGACAGAAAAACTTTTTGTCGGTCTCTGGTACCGAAAAAATGGATAGATCCTGTTCCTTCATGTAGCAAATTACTTCTTCTAACACATGGTGTAGCCAGACTCCATGTTTTGTGAGTCTTTGATACCGTAAAATTGATTGATGGCAAAAGGTCTGTCTGTCTGTCCGACTATCTGACCGTCCGTGGTCAACGCTAGCGCCTAAACCGTTCAGCCGATTTTGTCCAAAATTGCTATTCCCCGATCGATCTCAACAAACTGAAGGCTTTGGGAGTTTCAAATGGATATTTTGATTCTGGAAGGTACTTTACATAAAACCTCAAAAACATTTTCAAAATTTTCTCAAAAATTGCTCCACATTTTTTGTTGACCTTTTTCTTAGGATTTATTTATTTAACGTCAAAAACAGTTAAAACTGTGTATGACGTGCTATGGGGAGAAGGGATATATGGGTGAAATGAAGTAATATAGTGATACGATGATATATATGAAGTGATATACGGGGAGAAGGATATTTATGTCGTAAAACGCTTAATAGAATAGTGCATGTTTCATGTTCGTTGAAATTCCTGATTTTTCGAAAATTGCAAAAGTGTCATTTTTTGGGAGCGTCTTTCTAGAACAACAAAATTGAAGATAGAGATTTTTTTAATAAAATATGTTTCTTAAAGACATTTTGAAATAAGGTCTTGTTCTATTTTTCAAAAATATGAGTATTTTCTTTGTAATTTTGGGCCAAATACTGCCAATTTTTATTATTTGCACATTATTTTTCTCAAAAAACGGCTTCAAAGTTTTTCTTCACATTTTCTCCTCATATGTAACAAAGGATTGTAGAAAATACAGTGTTAGTTTCATTTTCGGCCAACTTGATGTGTTTGGATAGCGTAGAGATAAGACAACTCGGAGAACCGAAGTTCGATTCTAGGTGCGGAAAAAAACTGTTGCTGGTTGAACAAACGTTTGCAGATTTATGTACTAGATACAATATAGTGGAGCAGTTAAAAACAATTCCAGAAAGTATATGCTGCTCTAGCACCACTAGTTTGTCTACGTTGTATCTACTTGGGCGAGGAGGGTAAGTATCTAAAGCACGTTTTGAGAGGGAGTTTTAAGGCACCCTTGCATCTAATCATAAATGCATTCAATTTCTATCAACAAAATAATTTGATTCAATTTTCAACTGAATCATTCAAGGATATTCTGAAATAATTCAAGAAAAAATTTTTTTTGAGGGTTTCAAGGCATCTTCAAAAGTGAAACTCAGTGAAATACTGCCTTTCCAGCATAGTATGAAAAGTTACTTGATTCTTTATACTGGTGATCCTAATTTTGTAATGAAACACAACAATTTTAAAACAAGTATTTCTATTCATACTTTTTTCATGCATCTTTCTATACCCAATAATTTCAATTTCCCAATTAATAACAATTTCTATACCCAATAACGGGTGAGCCAGACCACTATATTATGTTTCATTTTTTTATTTTAAACTTTCTAGTTTAGCAGTAAGCTGCTAACCAATGCCATTCACATTCACCTTACGGAAGTACTTGTACGAGGATTCTTCGCCATGTTACTATGCGCTAAAGCGATTGTCAGCAAAATGATAACAAGAGTATTTGTTCATCTTATTCTGAAGAACACGCTGGTGTATGAGCACGTCGGTATGTGTGTGCGCATGTCATGTCCGAAATTACTCACGTGTATATTACAGAGAACCATTTAGATACTGCTTAGAAGAAGAATTACGATATGAGTCGTGTCCTCTTTCCGACACAAAACTGTAACTAATGCGCATTTTTTCAACATTATAAATGTGCACGCTGTAAAATGAAAGATTGTTAACAAGAAAGTTCGATATGTGTGAGTGTGTGTGTGTGTATATAATATACACACACACAATAATCAAATACGTTTTTTACAAAACTGTTTATAATAGCAAACAAAAGTACTCAATTCCTTATAGTGGCAATAATACTTCATAATATAAAACATTAAGTTTTTAAATTATTACAAAAGTTAAGCTCATCATTTTATACACACAATTTATATACAACGTATGACAGTCAAATATTAATGCTCTTATTTCTTGGCATTTCGACCGAACTATTTTATTAAGCATACCTTAGATCAAATAATATGAAAATATTTAAGCAGCGCTCTGATTACTTTTTTGCCTTTTATTTTAACTGTTTCAATTATAAAACAAATTAATATCTTCAAACCTTTAAATTCACGTGTTAACTTCGGCAAAACTCGTGCAAACATGGTCAACAAAAACTCGATGACAAATTTCTCTTCCGACCCATCAATACAAGTCGATCTAAGAGGCCACGACCTTCTGATGTAACACACATTCTATCGTCACCTCAGATACCATGTGACAATTCAAGAATTACGTCTAACCAACACTCTGTCACTAGCGACAACGAGGTTAATTGTATGTCTCCGAGGAAACCTCCTTGGCATGAATGGGATGTGAATAATCTGAAATTTATTTTCACATTAATATCTACATTTTTAAAATCAGATGTTCACAAGTACGTTGCTAAAAGTGAAACTAATGCTTTAACAGCACGTACCTTTAAGCAGTATTGAGTGAAGGATGCTCTTCGGAGTATTCCGGGTCCCACATATAGAAGTCCGGCGGGAAAACTGACACCACTCGTCAGGTTGCCCAGGTTCTGTCAGTACCCACAACAATAACCTAAAGATGTAGGCAGTGGGGAAACGGGATGGGGACTCCGAACCGCCCGGACCTTAATTCGGCGGGCACCCAGTCGGGCTCGGATTCGTCGTAGCAGTGGTCGGATATTCTGAGCAAAGAGGAGGGAACTTGTTCCCAGCGCATGTGAGTGGCGCATTGTTGAGACTCCGGTACTAGCCTGGCAAGCTAGGAGCTCTGATCTTGCAGGGCGACCCTTGCCCAGGCATTGCATGGGGAGGTTGCTGTGAGGGCAAACTGGGTTCCGACTGGATCCGGACATCAGCCCGTCGGCGTTTTGCGCGTCAGTGGGGGGTGACGATAGAAGCCGAAAAGGCATGTGTGCCCACCCCGGGGACTTGTCCCCCTGATGAAGCAAAAACAATGTGGTGTTGTAGACATACATACTTCCTGCTTCATCTTTCAGGAATGCGATCGTTCCACTACGAGTATCCACGGAAGAGCCACGCAAGCGAGATCATTTCTCAAGTTGTCCCCGCAGGAGAAAGATTGCAAAAAAAAGAACGTGGGCGGAGCCAGCTTCCCCATCTGTAATCCACAATGTGGCAACGTGCGGTGTCACCATGTGCATGTTCACGGTGTCTACGATTCCCATCTTCTCTTACCGGTAACGTCTGTCCTTGCCGCCGACTTCGTAACTTCCGCAGCGGTCTCTTCGCGTTCCTGCGGCCATGAACTTGATGACCTTGTTCGTGAGAACATTCACCTGGGCGGGGTCACTGTATCTTTCCCTCGTCAGAATCTCAGTGCTATAAAATTTCTTTCCAAAAGAACTGTTATTTTAATAACATAAAAACCATCTACGCGTATTTCACACCGAGAACGGTAGCTCAGTGCATCAACTGATGTCACTGCAGCGCCTCTCACCGGGAGGTCGTAGGTTTGAGTCCTGACGGCGGCAGGATTTTCGACACTAACTTTTTAACTAGGTCGAATTCAGTCGCTGTCTGGAGGAGAATTCTAGCGGCCGGCTGCTCTGATCGGTAGTTTTCCGTGGTTTCTCCGATCAACACCAGGTGAATGCCGGAGCAGTACCCTACCCAACGGGCCGCGGACCGCGCACGATCTTCCTTTCCTCTTCCTTGTCCTATCCTTTCCCCTTACACACACACTTACACTACCATGCACTACATTACCACATATAGCGGGAGATTGGTCGGGAACATGGAACTTGTCCCGGCTGAGACGGTGCCCCTCTTGTGGGAGAGTCCTGGTAAGGGGAAACTTCGCTAGCCGACAGTAGGTCGGCGCCGGATCTCGCCGTCCAGCGGGGGAAGGTCACCGCTATCTCCCGAGGAAAAAACATGGACTACACTTATGGGACAACGAACCAAATCTGTTGACGGGTCCGAAATCACTAACCAACCAACCAACATATTTCACGGAGTAGCGACATGAAATACCCATTAATTAAAATAAAAATACATACCAAGAGGTTGTTTTGCAAAGTGAAACTTGCCATGTAGTTACACTCAAGTAATACTCATATATGCGTGGTGACATGATTTGATTATGTGTTTTAGAGGAAGGTATAATTACACCAGTAATCATGCTCCATTAAAAGACTCACACAGGTCACTTAACCGTAAATTTTTTTAAAATCTCATTTTGAAAACAAGTCTGTAGCATTTTATAGCATTATTAAAAGTAAGATTTGGCTTTTTTAGCATTTATTAAAAAAATATTATTTAAGATCTCTGAGAGAAAAAAATTGATGGTTTTTAGATTTTCCCATTAAAATCAGACAATTAGGGAAACTAATTTAATATTCCGCCATTTGTGAACTTCAACAAATATAAAAGCATAAGAAGCGTATGAAGCGTCAGAAGTACGGAACGTAACGCGTGCGCCGCCGTAGGCGTAGGGCCTTGCTCTTCTTCTCGCGCTCCTTCTTCGTACAGCGAACTGAAGAAACTGATACCCCTTGAGATGACTCTGAACGTTCAGGCTGTCAGGATCTTCATTAATTTGTTCCTCTATATTTTTTAACTTTATTTCAATTTTTTTTTTATTTTATTTTTTTAGATCGTTTTTCATCATCTAGGTCGTAAAGCGACCACTTTCATTTTCAAACTCTAGGGGAAACTGTAAGTAGAACACGTATGAACAACACAAATCTGGTCTGGGACCACTACTGCACTACTGCCTTAACGATCTCGGCCATCGGATCGGTTTTTTAGACTTTGTTTAACCAGTTAAATCGTAATTATAAATTAATAAATACAGCCACACACAAATTAAATATTTTCAAACATCGGTGTGTTGTTGTGGATGGCACATTCCTAGATAGAGATACGAAGGACATTATAAAATGCAATTTAGCATATTCACGACCATTTCGTACTTTATACGTAATTTTCGCATTTTCTCGCAGTTTGAAAAGCTTTTGTTATATACTACATTGACCGTCAACAGAAAGTTACTAATTGTTTAAGCGTTTGGAAATATTTCGCATTTTTAGAAATTGCTCAAATCTATTTATTCTCTTAGTAAGCTTTATTTAGTTTCTAGTAAAATGTGTCAAATAAAATAAAAACCACTAATGGAAAGCGTGTTTTAGAGTGGCCCAGAAATGCAGATGTCCTCCTCTCCTTTTAGCAAACCTAGGGCCATCGCCACTTCGATACAGCCAATTTGACACCCTTCGCTCGCGCATTCCAAGTCGCCGGCAAGAATCCACCCTGCGGCAGTAAAATGCCTCTTGAGAGAGCTGTTATGATGGCAACTGTTACTCTCTCAGAGCTAGTGTATTCCAAGCTCGCACTATCCGACACGTTTCAGAAGACGTTCTACGTTCACTAATAACTCAACGTTCATATTGATTGCCACAGTAATAAGAAAGCGGCAAGATTTTCTAACTTCAAAATATTAATTAATTTAGCTCAACTACAATTAATTTGCAACTAGTTTTCTGGAGGTCAGTCTCAAATACATACAGAGTGGTTTTAGTATCCAACTTATTTTCTTACCTTACTTCGTATAAACTACATACGTATACGTGAAAGTAAAAATTCACAATATACTATATGTGAATTTGGTTTAATGTAGTTATTTTATTGCGTCGTTCTTCACGAAGGAGAGCGTAAAATCCAAAGTTATAAAGTTTCATCAGCAGTCTTACTTGCAAATGGGAGGGAGCCGCTAAGAGGGTAAGCAGCACGCCTAAATAAATTATCTTCTCTAGAGTGAAAAATGAGATACTCCTTATACCATTTACACCGATGAGCCATTGCAATATGAGCGTCTATTAAGACAATTACCTTCATCCCGTATAATCGGAATAATTCCCCATATATACCGTATAATTCAGCAAGGAATCGGTTCAGCGAATTTGTAGTAGGTTTTTATGGGCATCTTAAACTAAAAGCATGATAACAAATTCTCTCGATGACGTAGGTACTACAATGCGGGACAGTGAGATCTAGCAGGAACTTGCTTGGGCATGATGAACCACAAATGAACATTTGAGTTCAAATCAGTCGTTTGAAGGCAAGATTAAAAACGCGACTTATTGGTTTTCCTCGGACCAGGTGCGAATATTATTCTTGGGACTACCGAACTTAGAAAATAATTAAATCTCATAACACACATAGTCAAAAGAGTAATAAAAACTCACAACAATAAAAATATAAGCGAGTACAATCACTTACCAATCAAAACAATACACCAGTTAACAAACAAACACACTAAATAGAAAGACAATTATACCTACACCTTCACGTCAACTGGGAAAGCATACCCTCAATTCAGAAAGCCGAAGACTTACTTTGATTCAACATTAACTTTGCCTCAACATTTAAGCCGATCACTTTGCCTCAACAAAAAAAAAAATACAACCAATTCCCACCCCGAACATTACACAGTTAACAGAAACCAAATGGAACCTTGGTACGGTCCACACCCAAAAATACAATATGCACCCCCAACAGAAATAAAAAAAAATTACCTCATAAGAAAGCACTTGGACATGATAACAAATATTTCTTTTTTAATTTTCCTTCACTCGCAATAGCATACCTCACCAATATATAGTACAATTCTTGTTTCTGAATTTCCTACTTCCCCAACAATGGAAACACGAAACAATCATCCCCGTTTCCAAAACTAACAAAACTGCAACAGCTACAATGAGTTATCGCCCTTTAAACTTACTGGCTACATTATCCATGATATTTGAAAAAATAATTCTAAACCGTCTAATCCAAATCTTACGAGCTACGAAAGTCATCCCCCGCGAACATTTCGGCTTCACCAAAAATATACATACTCAGCCCTAGCTATTAATAATCACAGAACACCTATACTCTTCATTGCAAAAAAAACTTACAATAGACATCTTTATCAACGTAACTCAGGCTTTCATCAGAACATGGCACCAGGCGCTACTACACAAAAAAATTGGAACATCCCATAACATCACCTCAAAAATCCACAGTTTTTTATTAAACTTCACTAATAAAAAATATATACAAACCAAAGTCAATAAAGCAAAAATTAAATTACTAAAAAACTATTATCAATAGAAATTCCGCATTACCGTATATCACAGCCAAAATACTGTGAAAACCATCTTAAGATCCCTATTTTTGTGCGCGTGCCCTGTATTAATGTAGAAAAACCCAACATTAACAAATTTAAAAAGTTTCTAAAACCAGGAGCTGAAGCTACCACGCCCCTTCGTCTGTTACCAACGTTCATTGCCACAAGGAACCCATTCCCACATCGAACCCATTCCAAACCATAGCAATTACCTTTCCTTCACCTTCTGTTTCTCCGTACTTTTCAACCTCAGCCGAAATCGTATACCTCCATTGAATACACTCAACCTCGCCCGAAAACAAATTCAACCAACCCAAATTCAAAACAAATACCCCTACCACGAATTTCTAAAAATATCGCTGAAATTCTCATTTAAAAGATGTGCCTAATTGGCTTTCTCGTCCATGTATTAGATTGAGCATAGTATATAATTTAGTATGACGTGGCCAAAAACAAACTATGTAGTACAATTTAAAGTCTGTGTAAAGTATTAATTGACAAGAATTTTTTAACTCCTCTTGGATCGGATGGGTAGCAATGCGTTTAATTGGGTTTCTGTCTATTTCTAGGTTTCTATTCCTTCGAAACTAATAAAATAAGTATTCAATTCGATTTCATTTATTTAGTATTCAGAATAAATGTTTCTGAATTGTTTTCTAATTGATATTCCTTATTTATTGTGTAGTACTTGGAGTATAAGTCGTCACTTTCCACAACAACTTAATGTCCTTCAAAGTGTAATATCTGCAGTACACTCGTCATAATCAGATTCTGACACATTTTCATGAAAAAACTGAAAATATTAAAGACATAAAAACTTAGATTGAAATATCTATTTGAAAACTCACTTTTGAATTTCTCAAGAGCACCCGCGTAAGTCATATGATCAATGAGATTATATGTGGTACACTATAATGAATCCTAGTGATATCCTAAAAAAATAATCTAACATTAATTTCAACAGCAAAAAATTAAACAAATAAATTAAAACGTAGTTTAGCATTTTGCAGATATCAAGTTGCAGCAGATCCAGTTTTAGCAGATATCAAGTTGCTAAACCTGGCAGTCTCATCACAGCTCTAACTTGGTAATTCATTTTCTAAAAGGAAAATGCCTGTAAACTTAAGTAGAGATTTATTGATTTAAAATTATATTGACATATTTAATTAGTCTGTTCTTATTTTACCTGATAAATAATTAAAATACTTTTTTTCGAATTCTATATTTTTCGTAATTGCTGTAGACATTTAAATTAATTATTAACAGATTTCATGAAATAACCATTTCAAGGAACCATTGTTAAATGCCAAAAACGCCTTTTTCAGCATTAGCGTCTAAATATACCTATTCCTTCTGTAAAGGCTTAAAAACTTATTTCTTGTTGTAATTACAATTGTAGAGAAGGAACTCGCAAGCGTTGGTTGACACAAAATCAGACTGAAACTGAAATCTGTACTAAATAAAAATTGGAAATCACTCTGGAGTGCTCTGAATAAAGAAAGGAAGACAGTTAATGTAATGACTAATTTTCCAACATTAAAATATGTAACCATCAAAAATATTAAAATAGAAAGATCATTTTCTGCTTATCAAATTATTGATTAATAAATTCATACGCTTCAGCATAATATGTATTATTTACATGTCTATTTGTGCACCATTGAATTTTCTGTAGTTTTTTTTTAACTGTTCTGTAGTTTCAGTATGGAATAAAATGTATGTGTCCCAGTTATTTTCATATCAATTCTAATTTCTATTTAGAAAAGTAAATATTTTTTTCATTTTAAGGACATATTTTAGTCTAAAATAGGAGAATCTAAAGTCTAAAAAGCCCGTGCCTAATGATGAGAAGGCAGAAGAGTTATTGTACGAATAAATTATAACGAATGAAATAAAGTGGTATCAACACTCACTGTCTTTTAGTTATGACAAATTGAAGCATGCTTAAATGTCTCAAAATTGTATTTCTTATTCTCTTAAGTATTCTTCTTTCTCGCCTTATTTAGTAAGAAGAGAAAGTATTGTACTCGTGCGGCGGAAAACGGATTTATCAACAGAAAAATGCCGGTGGACGACGCTAACGCCTACAACATTCACACAATTTCCTCTAACATTGATATTCCTCAATCGATTTAGAGAGTCTCAAGGGACTACAAGTCTGAATCGGATATTTTGAATTTGGGAGTACTTGACATGAAGTCACATTTTCGAAATGTTCTAAAAAATTGTTCAAAGTTTTATGATTAAACTTCGTCCTCAGATAGCGTGAAGAATAGTGTAGGTCTCTCCTTCGTTCAAATTTTTCGAAAAATGCAAAATGTGTAACATTTTCCCGGCATCTTCCTACAATGACAATATTGAAAAAGTTGAAAATAAAATATGTTGTTCAAAGATAGATCTTGAAATAAGGCCATACATAATTTTTCAAAAATATGAGAATTGCTTGCATAATTGCATAATGCATAATCTTGCATAATTTTGCGTGAAGTATAGGTAAGTTTTAAACAATATTTTCTGAAAAACGGCTCTAGTTTTCTCTTTAAATTTTCTCCTCGTATTTATCAAAGAACAGTGAAAGATGGTGCTAGTCCCATTTCCTGTGAACTCTGTATTTTTTGAAATGCCAAACAATTGACATTGAGAAAGAACAGTATGAAAATCAAAAATGTTTGTCTTAAATGAAATTTGTTCAAAAATCTTACTCTCGAAAAAAGGTTAGATACAATTTTTTGGAAAAAAATAGTAGTTTTCGCGTAATTTCTGCTTGAAGTGACATTTTTTTAACTGTCAAAAATCGCTCAATTTTGAAAGAAGGACGCTTAAAACAATGACGCAGATCTAGTTTTCGTTTACCTCTCTGAATTTTGAAAATTGCAAAAGTTAGAAATAAGGCGAGAAAGTGTGTTGTTGTAGCAGAACGTTTATAATAATAATAATAATAATAATAATAATAATAATAATAATAATAATAATAATAATAATAATAATAATAATAATAATGATGCCGACCCGAATAGCCGAGGTTGCTAAAGCTGAATTCGAATCTCCCCCGAAGCATGGATGTTTGTGTCTGCCTGTATGCTCGTAGTCGTCCATTCATCCTTTTTCATCATCATCATCATCATCATCATCATTTCAGACCTCATTCCCCAAGGCTAACAACCTCGGGGTGTAAAAATGGATTCAGCAGGAAAATGCTCAAAAAGAAGTCACGTCCACTTACCTGCGGAAAATATGACTGGGCCTCGGTGGGTACAGTTGCACGTTAGCGTGGTCCTAAGATGACCGATTTGCGCACAAAAGAAATGATTATCTTAATACAGGATGCTAATTAATATATTAACACTAGAAGAAAATCTGTAATGAAATGTATCTTGAGAAATATGGTAATTGTGAACTTCCAGCCCCTGCTCCATAGAGGAAACATTTCATTTAATTAGATAATTGGGTATGGGAGTCAATTCACAGAAACATGAGAGTTAATAGTCTAAACCAGTTTTCCAGATATATACGCATTATGAGTGTTTCAGAGCGCCCTTCGAGAAGATGCAGACGCTTTTATTTATTTAGTAAAAAACAGTAAAAAAACTGTATGTGACGTATGGGGAAGAAAATCATCTGCGCAAGCTTTCTTGAGTTTCAGACTCCCTTCCAACAATTTTACTATTAATATTTGAAAGATGAAAAATAATAATAATAATAATAATAATAATAATAATAATAATAATAATAATAATAATAATAATAATAATAATAATACATTTTTTTTCGTGTGGAATCATGTTTCAAGAAATTGGGTTCTTGGTAGTGTATCCCATGCTTGTATATATTCTAAAGAATGAGATAATTTCAATGTCAATTTTAATGTCACACTGAGGTGACAAAAGTCATGAGACACCTCCTAATATCGTGTCGTACCTCCTTTTGGTCAAAGAAGTGCAGCAACTCCAAGTGGCATGAACTTAACAAGTCGTTTGAAGTCTCCTGCAGAAATATTCAGCCATGTGGCCTTTATATTCGTCCATAATTGCGAAATTGTTGCCGGTACAGGACTTTGTGCACGAACTGACCTCTCGATCATGTCCCATAAATGTTCGATTAGATTCATGTCGGGCGATCTAGGTGGCCAAATCATTCCCTCGAATTGTCCAGAATGTTCTTCAAACCAATAACGAATACGTGTATCCAAGCAACATGGCGCATTGTCATCGATAAAAATTTCATGATTGTTTAGAAACATGAAATCCATGAATGGCTGCAAGTAGTTTCCAAGTATCTGAACATAACAGTTTCCAGTCAATGACCAGTTCAGATGGACCAAAGAACCCAGTCCATTCCATGTAAAACTGTCCACACTATTTTGGAGCCACTAGCAGCTTGCAGAGGGTCTTGTTGACAACTTGGATCCATGGCTTCGTAACGTGTGCGTCACACTCGAACTCTACCATCAGCTCTTACCGACTGAAATCGGGACTCATCTGACCAACCTACGGCTTTCCAGTCGTTTAGGCTCCAATCGATATTCGTCGCCCTGTCCCAATGGATACATTATTCGTACCTCCCAAATTGATTTCTATGGTTATTTCACGCAGTGTTGCTTCTCTGTTGGCACTGACAACTCTACGCAAACGCCGCTGCTCTGGGTTAAGTGAAGATTGTCGGCGCCTGCGTTGTCCGTTATGAAAGGTTGTGCCTGAAATTCGGCATTCTTGGTACACTCTTGACTCTGTGAATCTCGGAAAGTTGAATTTCCTAACGATTTCCGAAATGGAATGAGCCACGCGACTAGTTCCAATAATCATTCCGCTTTCAAACTCCGTTAGTTCCCGCCGTACGGCCATTATCACGTCAGAAACTTTTTCACATGAATCACTTGTGTACAAATGAAAGCTCTGTCAATGCACTGTCCTTTTATACCTTTTGTATGGGATTCTACTGCCATCTACTAACTTGTATATTGCTAACCTATGACTTTTGTCACTTCAGTTTATAATATAATGCTTTAAATATATTAGGTCTTCCTCGGAACTGTCAATCAGAGAACGCGATGTCGTGGAATAGTTTAATAATAGAAAGTTCAGACAAAGTCTCATCAAAATTGTTTATTGGTGCATAAAGCTTTTTCGGTTCCTTTGCAACCATTTTCAGTGTAATCTGTGACGGCTCGAGACCAGGTAGAGAAATGCCCATGAAAAAGCTTTATGTACCAATAAAGAGTATGATGAGGCTACGTCTAAGCTTTCTATTGATGAGAACATCATAAATCCCACACAACTTCCTACAATTTCTTTAAAAAAAATAGTCTTTGAAATAAAATTTAATTCAATATACCCTTTATCACTGATTTTATTTCTTCGCCGACTCTACTAATGCCAACAAAAATTGTACAATTTCATTTAAAAGTGGCGCGAATAAGTGCCAGGAAGTACTTAAACCGCACGGCTGGCTATCTCATCCGACTGTAAATAGGAATTAAATAAAACTACCTATGTAAGAAAATCCTAATTAAATGTAACAACTCTATTCTGTATTTTATTTGAGACCCTTGTCTTGCACTCAAATTATTTTGGTGAAAATCGCATTTCACTGTCTCGTTCGGTTGAAGCGATTTTTGATAAATTTCCTATATTTTGCGTCCTATATATTACTCAACTATCTATATGCTATATTTACCTACTCTGCAAAAGTTTGGGAAGCAGAAACAAAGTCGTCACGACTATTAGGTCATCACCTTCAGAATATTGTGTACAGTGGTCTTTGATAATTTGTGTCTGATGAATATATCAACGGAGATTGATATAATCATAAGGGGAAAAGAATAAAAACATTTTCGAAAATTTGAAAAGTAAAAATGGAACGTTTTAGAAAAGATATTAAATTCTCAACATTTGAATTTAATTCATAATGATTTTGCATAATCGAGTGCTAACAATTATCATCCAAATTTAATTTGCAGTTTTAAAATTCTTAAACGTCATTAATGAAATATTTGATCTGATTGATTGGTTTATCGTCAAAACCACTAAAATCTGTATTGAATAAAGGACAAGTATAATCTGGGTATTTTTTTCTGGATATCTAGAACTCCTCCTCCACTATTTTACTGTAGATCGATGAATTATGAATAAAATTATCAGTAAGTACGGTAGTAATAATTGGCAGTAAGCAAGCCCTCCGCCCCTCATAGTGCAAAAAGACTAGCAAAAAGAGAGCTCAATAAAACTTACCATTTACAGTCCAGAATAAATTAATGAACTATCTCAACAATTGCTCATTGGATTAAGTAAACTGGACGAAAAATCTGATCTACAAAAATTCATGGTTCATTTAGTGCGATGGTTAGTAAGTTGGACCACCATACACATGTTTAAGATCAAATCGGTCGATGTCTTGGTATTTTCAGAGCAGCAAATGCTTAATTTGTGCACTTTCCTACGGATTGGAAGTTAATTAATATATCTCAAGAAATTCACTGTATGTCCTGTATTCACTGTACTCAAATAATTAACTATAACCTTACGACTAAAATGGCTTCGTAAAAAATTGAATGGGATTTTCTTGCTCGAAGTGCGCGTAAAATCATTTTTTTCATCGACAGAAGCCATTGTGACGGTGCCATATCTGGAATTAAGAAATAATTATAATGAAATTAATTTATAGCTAACATGAGGATTGGCAGATCGTTTCGAGCCTAATCTGTGCTCGTTATGATGAAAGTGATAATGATATTAATGAAACATTAAATGTTTTCTTTTGAGCAAAAATCTTGAACCCATTCTTACTAAGACAATGTATGAATATTATTGGAATCTTTTTTCAAAAATGTATCAGATTGTACCAAACCTGGGAACCATTAGGTAATGTCGTCTAGAAGTTGTTTAATGACTTTATACCTTACTCCGCTTCTTTATTTCATTCTCATCTACGCAAACTTTTTATCCCCAAATTCATAAATATAGTACTATAGAGTGTGAGAAGTTTGTGGGTAAAATCTCGTTCAGCGAAGATCTTTGAACTTATTAATCCAATATTCCTCAATAATTTAGTTTGTTTTCTGGTACCTGAAAAGTTTTGAACAAGTAATATATAGACGAGAAGAAATTTGTGTTACAAACTTTGAAGGTTATTTTCCACAAACCCCTCTAATAGCATTTGTATCACCAACAACATTATTTTCTGATTTTATGAACTATGAACCTCCTCGATAAAAATGTTGATTTTTGAATACTTCGACAATATGACGACTTTATGAGTTGTCATTCATTGATTCCTTTCTTACATAAGATGAAATGATCATCGTACCCACATCGAACTTGTGGATGTGACATCGCTGGTCCGAGTTTTTCAGTCCATAATTTCGAAATTAGAATCCTTAAGTGTGACGCATTTGCAAGATGTTTCTGCATGAAATGAATTTCAATAGCAGAAGAATCTAACGAATTTCTCGAATACGTACTAAGTAGAATGCTCAAATTTTATTGTATTTTGTTTGTTTTTTTTGGGGTTTAGTTCTTTAATTATTTTCTATTTTGATGTTTAAGATACTATAACCATGGTATGGAACTCTTGAAATGTAATTTGAACATAGCATTCCATGGATTTATACAATTATATAATTTTGCAAGAATTAGAGTTATAACTAAAAAATGGCGTACTTGTAAATTATTTGAAAGTTCAATTGAGATGTGAACTTTTCACCTCTCGGATTCTCCACAGAACATGCTTTTGTAACTGTCACATAACGGTAATGCACTCGTGTTCATTTTTTAACAATAGTAGAACTTAGAAAATATGGAAATAAAATTCAGTGGAAAATGCTGAATAATCAAAAAACAAAAGTTAATACTTCAAAAAACAGTGGAAGTAAAGGTGTTTGAGAAATTGATGGACGAGATGGTAAAAAATTAATATTTATTTATATTAATGTTTAATCATTGTTTATTTTTCGATCCGGTTTTTGGCATTGGAAATTTCAAGAATTAGTTTGGTGGAAGAATAATTTTCTTCTGGAATTCAACACTTACCTTGTACTGTCATTTGCAAACGGAGACCACAGAAATAAAACTTAATTTCATATGCGTTTTTTTTCGAATTATTTTTTCACTTTAACTCTCTTATATTATTTTTGTCATCAATCATCTCAATTTTGTCTCTCATCGTTTGTCTATCAATACAAAGCTTAGAAAAATAATTGACTACAATATGGAGACTACAATACCGAGAGCACGTCAAATCTCAGTAAGAGTAGGGAAATTTTACCTTTACTCTCAACGTCCATCCTTCTAGAACCAGTTTGACAGTCGGGATAATTCCACGACATGGATTATCATTTAAAGATTAATTAAATCGTAACGCCTACATCAATCTTGAGGGGCAATATCTAAGGTGGACTTTTTCTTCGCTGATGACGTCACCCGTTTAGCCCTGTTGATAAGTACTTTACTTTTAATCTTACTGGGTCGATTTCATCCCTTCACGTGGAAAGATTCTGTAAATTTATTTTTCAGTATTTCCTTCTTATCGTTTGTTAGACAATATTTCATTCGTGAAATATTTTAATGGTACAATAATTTTTTAAAATTCTAAATGATAGTAATAATCATGTGCCATTGTCAACTAGTACGTGATTGATCCCCGAAATTAATCAAATTCTCATGGGAATGGTTATGGTGTTATTGAATATATTATACATGGAATGCAAAATACTGCATCATTAAATAATTATTAAAAGTTAAATAATTATTAACGCTTCATCAAAATGTTTAAGGAAGTTCGCAAATTCAATGCTCATTGGGTCTCAAATTCTTCACATAAAATAGATAATTATTACGTGTACCCCTATGTATCAGACCCTACAACTTCATACCTTGGAAACAAAGTCAAGGTCAGCCCATTGAGGACAGCGTTGGTCCCAGCACCCTCCAGATCAGAGATTAAGAAGCATCTCCAAAGCAGCAGCCCATCTTCACGAAACAAGCTCCCGCGCGCCCACCCCGCGCTCATCCCCGCACCTGCTCCCGCCCGCCCCGCCCCCACCCCGCCCCCCGCCGGCGCCCCCGCCTCCTTCCCCAGCCCGCCGCAGCAGCCCCGTCACCGGCCGAGGATCCCCGGCGTGACGTCACGCCACTTTCTCCGAGTCCCATCATGTCTGCACTATATAAGCGCCGGGCCCGCCGAGCCCCACAGCAGTCAGCGCACCCAGCAGCACTCAACCCACAAGCAACATGCTGGCGTACAGCCTGGTAAGTTGGCGGCCCTGCGAGGTCGCAATCGAGACGCCGCGATCCGACCACCGTCGCCACCTGCGTCGCCCTCATCGCACGACGCGTGATCCAAAGTGACGCGACTCTAGTGCTTCAGTGAATCGATCGTTCGATACCGATTACCACGAACACGAACTGTAAAGTGCTGATCTTCGGCGGCAACCGTGATTCTATGAGTTTGAAAATTGCATCCCGACTTGTTCGCAAATGTTTTGTGCACATTGGAACAACCATTACGGATACAGAAGTTTTGCTGATAATTGCACAGTAATTTCTGGTCTCACTGGAAGTCAAATGTACCGACTCATTACGCTTCAAGCATTTTCATTAAATAATTAACATATCGTTTATGAGAAGTTTTGTTTCAAAAATCTTATTCCGCCTCACCAATGGAACAGGCCTTGAAATCATATTCAACCCAAGAACTAGATTTTAACAAATAAATCAAATAATATACCAAATGCTAATGGAGACAAATGTTTAAATTTTAAATTCTAATCTAAAATTTTATTTCTCAGAAGCACAAAACGCGAAAAAAGCATATAATTTTATCCAAGACTTACACTAAAATACTTAAAAAAGCAACTTTACGGTTTACCTTATATCATATAATCAGCCCTTAAGGTAGAGTAAAATTAGAAAAAACAAACTTCAAGTGTGCGCGTTGTTTTCTAGATTACTCATCTACTTGCTTCACACAGGATTATCCATGTAACTAACGTTTATATCGCTTCTTTTCTTTCAATTGAGATTAAACCATAAATTCAGGCAGTGGGGTGTAAAGGGTAGTTGCGAAATTTTTTAAACGTCCTGCATGGAAATACATGTGAGAGTTTTCGGGTTTGCATTCTCTAGCCAGCGCTACTCCCATCTGGTTCCCAGCGACTTGGCGGGAAAAAGCACCGGTCGCACTGTTCTGTTGCCTCACCTCCCGGATTCGGAGAGATTTCGGAATTCAGTATCTCCATCTCATCACAATGCACACTTGTTGGAACAAACGCGTCTGGGATGTTGCTCGTTAGGACGAAGAGCCAGCAAACACGCTCTCAGCTTCTGCAAGGGGAGAGGAGCTCATTAGAGATCATTCGTTCCATTTCTCTTGCACCTTCCCTGGCGAAATATCCGATGGGAACTATAGTAGGCTCCGGATGTTTGGGTTTGCTAATGAGGGAAAGGATCAAAGCTAGAACTGAAGTATTTCCCAGGTTCTTTACTTACCATTATTCATTTCTATATTTTTATAGCTAGAACTTTCATTTGCCAGTTTAATTTCCTATTCAGCTCTAATGATGTTTAAGGGAGGGCTGTAATGCGGCACAATGGAAATATACTTAATTCCAAGTACACTATTTTTGCTTTGTCCCTATTTTACTTTACAATCCCTTAATAAGAGCTTGGTAAAGATTGTCATATTTTATGAAAATCTAAATTTTCAGTTGCAAATTTTTGACATAATACACCGGGGAGGTAGAATTTGTAAAATTTAGGATTAGTTTCGCCTACAATAGTATGGGACATGATCGCGAAGCTTCTGTTCGCCGGTATAACACAATGCAGTTCTTGAACTTCACAACTTCCTCCAATTAGTAAACCAACCAATAACTTACTCAATTGTTTCATACTTCGTCTCATCCGTGGGATGTAACTTCGAAATTCATCACTCTTTGATTCAATTTATTGACCCACTGCAATCGCATTGGATGGATGAACTGTGAAGATTGTAATATTTGAGAACTTGAGGTTCGCGGTCTGAGTCAATAAATTTCGGGCTGTACGAAAGACACCGCGTCCTAGACACATTTGCCGACGTTTCGGTCGTTTTACCGAGTCATTCCTCAGCGGAATGGCTGAGGACTGTGTTCAGAACCCGGCAAATGTGTATAGAACGCGGATTCTCCCGGTCAAACAAAAATCGATTTTTACTTTCTCGTATACATACGTATATACGGAGTAATATGCGTAGTATGGAGAATGTTATTTAATGCTGCGGAAAATCAATTTCGAGATTTCAACGGAAATACACGTTTTGGGGTCCCCTGATACCGAAAAGTGGTATTTTTCAAAACGTCCGTCCAACTGTCCGTCTCTCCGTCTATTTCGTTTCTAAACCCACAGCGCAGTCGGTCAGAGCTTCAGTCTGAATTAATGATGTTCGGGTCTTAATTGGTTCAAATCTTGCATTTCGTGACTGACAATTTCCGCATACGCAACCCCGAAACGTTTCTGCTGTCGCGCGCCGAGTCGCCAAGGCGAAAGGGGAAGTGGACTGCGGGCGGGCGGCGCGGCGTCGGTGGGGGCGGCGGGCGCCTGCGCGGAAGGCGACACGGCCGGCACGCGACCCCCTCCCCCCCCTCGCGGCACCGCTCGCACCACGGCCAGGAAGCGCGGTGACTCGACGCAGCGGCCGCTGCCCCGGAAGACTCCACCTGCGGACGCCCCGCTGCGACACGCCGCGGGCGGGCAAGGGCGGCGCGCTGTCCGTGGATAAAAGGGACATTTTGCACGGCGTAGCGAACTAGCAACCGACCGCGATCTCCGCGGCGAGCCGCGCGCGAGCAAGGGCGGCGCGCTGCCCGTGGATAAAAGGGACATTTTGCACGGCGTAGCGAACTAGCAACCGACCGCAATCTCCTCGGCGAGCCGCGGGCGAGCAAGGGCGGCGCGCTGTCTGTGGATAAAAGGGACATTTTGCACGGCGTAGCGAACTAGCAAGCAACCGCAATCTCCGCGGCGAGCCGCGTGCGAGCAAGGGCGGCGCGCTGCCCGTGGATAAAAGAGACATTTTGCACGGCGCAGCGAACTAGCAACCGACCGCGATCTCCGCGGCGAGCCGCGCGCGAGCAAGGGCGGCGCGCTGCCCGTGGATAAAAGGGACATTTTGCACGGCGTAGCGAACTAGCAACCGACCGCAATCTCCTCGGCGAGCCGCGGGCGAGCAAGGGCGGCGCGCTGTCTGTGGATAAAAGGGACATTTTGCACGGCGTAGCGAACTAGCAAGCAACCGCAATCTCCGCGGCGAGCCGCGTGCGAGCAAGGGCGGCGCGCTGCCCGTGGATAAAAGAGACATTTTGCACGGCGCAGCGAACTAGCAACCGACCGCGATCTCCATTTTCTTTAATTTATTTTCAATCTGTTCAACAAATTCATGTTTTTAGAGACGCTAAACAAATTTGTCAATTCATTAACATTTGGTTATTATTCTAACTACGGGAATCCATCTGGTAACTGAGAAATTTAGTTTTAAAAGACAGTTTAAAAAACAGATAATAGTAAATTACTTTGAAAGTTTTAACACAAATAATTATAAATTTAAAATACTTACATAGTACACAATTACGGGAGACGAAACCAGTTTCGGAAATTTTTATTTTGCAGTATCGATATTTTGCGCATGCGTAGATGCAGTGTTGCGAAACGAGAACTGCACATGCGCAAAAGATCGATAGTGCTGTTGATTGCCGTACGCCGTGCAAAAACTCCCTAAGGTAGCTGCGAGACTCTTTAATCAATTTATCTAAAATAGAGTTCGATCATTTGGACGTATCGAGACATCATTCTGTTTCTGACATCGTTGGTATTCAAGAAAAATTAAGTATCTTAAAAACCAGCATTTCAAAGCTTAACGATGAAACATGATTAGAAAACTGTATGTTTTGACCAGTTAAAAATTCCGTAAGTAGTTCACCAGACTGACATGTGTACTTGTGTACATAAAGTACACAAGTAGTAATATTTTGTGTTGTTTTAATTAACAATATTTTCAATTAATAAAGACAATACAGTACGTTCAGTTAAATTCATTAGCTTGAAACTGGAAGAAGTCCCTGTGACACAACTTCATTATCTGTGATAATACGATCAAAAATGGCAAGAAAGAATGTTTGCAATAACTATCTGTTTGAATACAGTAATTTTACTTTGCAAAGATCCTCAGTACAGTTTCATAAATATCAGTTTCGACACTGGTAATATCGGAAACAAAAATATCGACTTTTTAAGTGTAAATAACGCTGGTTCTTTTTTCGACCTGTGGTTCATGGTGGTTTTAACACCGTGTGGGATAATAAAATTGATTTCAAAATGTACGTTACATTCAATTATCGTCACATTTTCAATCATTTTCATTTTAAAAATTTAATAGTTTTCTTTTGACCGTTGCAAGACTAAAACTGGATGTAACGTTGAAACGTAAATGAACTCAAAACATTAACCTTGTAATGTGTTCATTCAATTATGACAATTCTAAATTATTTGTACCGAGGAATTCATTTTCAAAGTACCTGTTCTTAAATATCATATTCTCGACGCTTAAAATGATTTTCTTTTTTACTTTCAATCACCACGTTGCATGCTGTCAGACAACATTTTCTCTTCTCGTTTTAACGGATCGTTTCGTGAGAGAGATAAAGATACTGGAAAGCATTTCGGCCGCAGATTTTGAGGAAGATTCATTTGGAGCAAAATGAGGTTTTCAAGAGGATTCCTCACGAATATGTGCGCCTGGGAAAGTTTTTGTTTCAAACGAATACTCACGGCCCTCCATGACGAAAATTTAGTACAAACAGAGCGATGAGAGTCGGAGGGAGAGAGAGAGAGAGAGTTCTTGTTATCTTTCTCACCTGCGTTGAAAGTAGAACGTCGTTCACGAGATCGTTTTATCAAAGTTTTGTATTAATGGCTATTGCCAATTGTGGTTTCAGTACTTAAATCAGGTTTTGTTCTTGTATTTTAGATTTAAGTCTGTGACCGAAACTTTGGCCAAGCAGAAATATTTATTCGATTATCTTCACAACATCTTAGTTACTTTTTCTCCACACCTCAGTTTTTCTAAATATTGGCATTACTAAATTCAAATAGCTCTCCGGTGGTGTTGGATCAATTCTGTAAGTCCATAGCCTCTACTGAGAACCAAGTAACGAACCGAATACTCGCAAATACCAGCATTCAACCGGTGCCGTGCTGATGATTCTCGAATTCGTAGTAATCGTGAATTGTTTCCTGTGTTATTCTAGAATCCTTTCATTGACTGTCGTTAAACCCTAATTAAATATTACTTCGCTGTTCATAATGTTGTTTCCTCCTCCCCAGAACTGCGAAGCTAACTTGTACGATCGCTAAATAGAACGTATAATGACAAAGGGAGTATAATTATGACGAAAGACCAATTCAATTTCCTGAAGTAAACTTGTGAACCGTTCCCCAATGGGGATGAATTAGATTCCCATATTAAATTTTACGTAAATACCTCTGAAGCGTTTTATCGCTTGTGTACATTACACAATGTACAACATTACGCTTGTGCACAAGAGATAAAACACGCGAGTACATGGAGAGGTAGCAAGTCCTCGTCATTTGATTGATTGTTAATGATTCCGGGCGCGTGAACTACTAGTATCATTACTGCCGGAAGTGGAGTGGATGTTTTTTCTCGGGAGTTGGAGGTAGTCTTCCCCCGCTGGATGGTGAGATCCGGTGCCGATCTATAGTCGAATAGCGGCGTTTTCCCCAACCAGGTATCTCTCGCCAACAAGGCTCCGTCCCAGCCGGGACAAAGTCTAAGCTCCCGAATGGTCTCCCGGCATGTGTGGTAGTATAGCGCATGTTAGTGTAAGTGTTTGTAAGGGATAGGACAAGGAAGAGGTAGGAAATATCGCGTGCGGTCCATGGCCCGTTTGATAGGGTACTGCTCCAGCACTCCCCTGGTGTTGATCGAAGAAGCCAGGGAAAACTACCGATCAGAGCAGTCGGCCGACAGAATTCTCTTCCATACAGTGACTGAATTCGACCTAGCTGACAAGCTAGTGACTGCAGTCCCTCTAACCTCCCGGTCAGAGGGACAGCAGTGACATCAGTTGATGCACTGGGACATCTCTCCCGGTTCCGCTTCAGGGGCTCGAGGAGCGCAGCTCCAAGCAATGATGAGGAGAAGACGGGTGAAGCGGGGGCGGAGAAGGGGGTGACGGGCAGGGAGGGGAACAGAGGGCGCCCGCACTGGGGCGGGAAAGCGACCTTCAAACAACTTTCTCTCTCCAGCAATGAGGGTTCAATGCATATATCAGAAGACGGACAGAATTCCAATTTTGTCTCCTTACGGAGGCAGCAAAAAGAGAAAGCGCCGGGTACATACTGTTAGGACTCAAATATTTCCAAGCAAAGTGTAAACGCACGTTTTATGTAAGAACTTTGTTAAGTACACTCTGTGTGTTTATTTCTCAGGACATACGAAAGGAAATGTTTCTTAAGGCCAATAGATGTGTAAATATTAATCTGAATTTCTTTGCTAATATACGAGCGTATACTTATTCTGTTGAATCCCCACTCGTTATTTTTTCCGATCCCATTTCCTTGCAATAAAACCACTAAAATACACCTTACAAAACTTTTCCTCCAGTCTCGAAATGCTAAGGTTTCCATAAATTACAGTAAACTAAGAAGAATATTGGAGAGCAAACACTTTATCCCTAATAGCACCACTTACGTCTTCCGAGTCTCCATTTTCCTGTTCATCGAAAGAAATTACCTCCCACAGCTCTTCAATTTATAAACCGTTCGGCCTCCGTCCTTAAACGCACAATGTTATATTCTGTTAGCATTTCGTAGAAAGAAAATAAAATGTAAAATGATATACAACTTCCATAAACGAAAAAGCTCCGTTTCTGTGCGCTTTATAATTTTGAAAAATATTTAATAACATAATGTGACGTTATAATCTATAACCTCGTGACAAGGGATTATCCGAGTGTCTCATCAGAATCTGCTTATTGTTTCGTTTTATATCTTTCCTTAGCATATACAGAGGCTATTTTGTGTAACGATTGCGTCTTCTTTTGCAGACTTTCTGGGCATCCTGCTGCCTGCTGCTTGCAGGAACATCAGGCGGCAAGGTCTACAAGCGTGAAGGCAAGTTTACGTACAATTCAAATTAGGAAGTTTTGAATTAGCTTTTATAACTTCGATAGGAAATAGTTTTATTCAAAAAGAGATTTTTGACGCTGATGTTGTGATAATGGGTTTTAAAATCTACGTGTTTGCCACTCAAAATCAGTCTACATTACTTTTGATTTACAATACACAACATCGTGAATAAAAATTAGTTGTGACATTGCCCATAGCAAGGCAACTTCTCATTTTGAAATTTGAAGATGTAGAAGCTCAAAATTATAATCTTTATAGTATTTAACTTCAAATTTTACAATGAAAGAAGTGCAAATACTACATTAAATAAAAATGCTGCATAATGTACTCAATACATTCACAATTTAAATCAAACAAAACATTTCTCTGAAAAAGCACGAGGCAGGTTGAAAATTAAACGATTGATCTGAAGGAACAATTTCATATTTACACGGTATTTGATCATTTGGACACGTGAAAATGCGGGCTATAAACCACATGTTTAACTGAAAATTGTCCGTTACTTCAATTTCATTCTCGCAAAGAAATTGCTGTTTAACCTTTCCATTTGCATTAACCGATTTATCAAGGCAACTCACAGTCTTGATACGGCGTTCCCTCGTTACCACAGCATAAAACCTTCCGCCCAACACTCTTTCGAGGGAGGCGAGGCTCAGCGCGACCATTTGTCTTAGGAGCCAACCGCGAAGTCTGTCGGCCAAGAGCCAACGGAGATCGATCGAGCGAAGCAGCGCCCTCTCTAGGAGATCCCCAAACCTCGAGGAGATCGCTATGCGCCTGGCTCTTTCACAGTTGGCGGAAGGAAGTGTTCATTCACTTGCTAGCATACGAGTAGATTCTTTAACTATTTCTACGATTACTACATCTCATAAAAAGAAGGTCAACGGAATATTCTCTATTTCAGTTTGTTGATGGTTCAAACGGCACGAATTTGATACTTCAGAAATGAGTTTGCACTTGAAAAATAATTATTTTATGGGAATTTAAGTCAACCAAAAGGGTCTAAAACAATATTCTTTCATTAATACATGAGCTTCCGTATTATACAAAAACGTAGTGCTTGCCCAAAAACAAGACTAAAGATACCCCATTTTTCTAACAATCGTGGGGATTTGTAGAGCTATAATGCCTAAAGGGTTCAAATGAAAGAGAAGTCGGTAATGGTTTTCCGTTCTAGATAATGTTCCTTAAAATCATGCCAGATAATCCATAAAAATAATATATTATTGCTGTTTATATTAGGATAGTCTTATTTGATAGAGTTATTCATTTCTTTTCAAGTTCTCGACCAAATCACAAAGTCTACATTGTTAAGGAGATCGTATAACACAAACATGTTTGTGGATGCCCAGGGGCCCTAAGGAAAGACACTGATACTCTAAGGAACAGGTGAAGGTGGACGGTGTCGGCGGCGAGCGGACTTCGATCCGACTCGAGGAGCGACTATCGACCGCGGCGCCGCTTGCTTTTTTAATGGCCGCCGAAGGTCCGGCCTGCCCCGCCCACCTCTCCCCCTCCCCGCCCGCGGCCAGTCCTGCGTTGTTTTATGCAGGGCCCGGCGCCGCCTCCGCCGAAGAGGATCGAGGGCCGAGCGAGGCAGGTGGGGCAGGAGGATGGAAACAGGGAATGCAGCGGCTCCCGCTTTAAAGTTTCATATGGTGGAAGCGAGCGGCTGACGGCCGACTAGGTTCGTCCATCCGCTCTCTTCGACTCACTCATTTGGGAGAGGGAGGAGACAAGATAAAGCTGCATGGATGCGTCCTTTTTTATTTAATTCAACATTAAATTTGCCAATGTGGGTTTGTGTCAGGGATTGGCAGACAATGAAATACATTCAACGTTAAGATCAATTCGTAAGTACTACCAAAATTCCTTTTCAAAATTTAAGGTTGTTTGTTGAAATTAACAGCCATGCATAGTGATTAGATTCCAGCCCAGTCAAATAAACCCTCAAGGTAGTTCGGCCAAACATCATGCTACTGGAAAGAAAACCCGTTTTGCTTGGATGGTACTTTCATTACGTACAGCATTCGTTCAAAATCGAAAGTGATTTGTTGAGGGAGTTGGAAGGGAAATTTATTAGCATATGAAATACTACATGGTATAATAATTATTATTTGCCAAGTTGAATATCAAAATTCCTCGAAGTCACAGAAGCAAGTTGCGTTCTCCAACGAAAAAAAAACAAAAATAAAAACATGGCATACTCACCGCGGCCTCTTGAGGCGGCTTGCAAACAATCCCAGTTCCTCCTTTCTCCTGGCAGCGCGTGCTCCTCGGCTCGGAATAGCGACTTTTGTTTCCGCAGCCTCCCGGCCCGCCCGCAGCGCGCGCTGCGCTCCCGGAGCCTCGGGGCGGAACTCGGAAGCGCGTGGTGTATGCATTCCCCCCTCCCCCCCCGTCGGAACAAAACCCCGGCCCGGTCGCGGCCTCCGCCATCACACAAAGCTTCGGCGACGAGCTTCTCAAACTATGGGGCACGTACCCTGAAGGGCATGCGGCAGGCTTGTATGGGGTATGGGAACAACTTCAGAGAGACGATTGGAAGAGGAAATGAATTACTTACCTGAAATGTTGGTGCATTCTTCCACGTTTTTTACATTATTCATAATGCAAATTTAAAAAATTGAAGCGATAATTTAAATACCGCCTTAAAATTGAGCCCATAAATAATACTTGAAATTCGTGATTTAGGAACACGCCATAATTAAATGTTTAGTCATGTGTGAGACACCATCTTGAGAGAGTTCGAGAATCCCTGCTTCAGAGCACTGTTTTCCAAATGTTCTCGGCTGTGGAAAAACTTTCGCTTTACGGGATGTTCCCGGAACACTCATAGTAAAAACGACTTCGCATCGTAACCACCACATCGTAAGCTACACTATATTCAAACTGAAATTCTATATTGTTTTATCGTTGTTCAGGCTCATAGAAAAGGAACGGAAAATCGTCGATGGGGGGTATTCCAATAACAAACGCAGCTGTCATAACAAACCGTAGACACGATATCACTGTTACTAGTGTAATGAACTGGTTAAAACTGATATAAATTTGGTATCGGCGTCTTAAAGATTATATTTCTTACAACATTAATTCAGTCGCGAAATTCCACTCAGGCTGCTTTGGAGCTCTTTCCCATGTCATTACATTAACGTTCCGCGCAAAACAATTTGGAAAACACTGCTTTAGAGGGCAAAGTACTGTTCCTGCATGTTGCTTCACCGATAGTACGCTCACAACCAAATACGCCATCTCCCACGTGACTTAAATGGCGGCTTCAATGAAACTGTTTCCATGAATAGAAAGTAGTAATTCGTGCGGAAATGTTATTGCTAATATCAGAAAGAACCCATTTGCCATTCTTAAATGCACAATATCCATTTGAAAAATAGACGATTCATTTTTATTCCCATTTTCAATCAGAATACACAGCGTGATTCTGAACTTTGTAAGTATCCCGAAATAAATGCAGTAAAGCAGAATTGTTTTAGCGAGTTGCCGCAGTCGATGACTAATGTTTCTTTCCGCCGCCGATGCCAGCGCCTTCTGTGGCGCCAGTGCATTCACAGAGCCCCATCATCCGGCCTCTGGACCCGGTCGTAGAGAACGGCATCGCGAGCATAGCAGAAATGGTGCAACATTACATCCAGAAGGCCAGACCTCAAGGGGGAGGTAGAAACATGACCTTCGGGAAATATCCAATGCATTGCTGAAGAAAAAGACTGTATATGCAAGCTTCGTATGTTCTCTCCACAGAACACTCGATAATATTGATTCATTATTGGGAGTAGAAGATAGTGTAGGCGGCTAAAGGAATGTTCTCGAAAGGATATTTCTTATTTAATTTTTATAACAGTTTGTGACATACGACAAAAATTAACACCAGACTTCGTTCGTTTGGAAAATTTCAATAAAATAATTCATCTTATTTCTTTGATCTCATCCGATTAACATTTCTTATGGACTCCACTCCATATCGCGTATAAGCTATCTGTGTGTAAAATCTTAAAAAGAAAGTTAAGAAGTACTTTCTACTTACAAGAATAATACCCGGCGTATTTGAATAGCCTATATTCCAGATTAAATCTTTATTCAGAGAACCGCCAGGTTTAATTTCAAAGCAATCCATTCCCGAATGCCACCTTGCTTGCGTATACTGTCTCTTTCTTGGGCCAGGCAGCAATGCGCCAGCGAAGCACAGGGCACCGCCGACAATGGAGGGGGGAGGGAGGGGGTGGCGGCTTCGTGGAGTCTCTTCCGTCTCGCACGCAGCGCAGCCTAGCGTTGTGCAGCGGCAGCGCCGGTTACGTAGACTACGGCAGACGTGGAGGACGCGAATGACACGATTTGAAAACTTACCTCCATACGATGTTCTTGGCTTTTGAAACAAATGAAAATGAATAATAATTATCTTAAATGTTTAACTATTGGAAGATAAAGTACACTCGATCTCCTTCGCATTTGTAATATAAAGTGAATGAGTATTTATCAAATTTCCTTGCAGTTATGTAGATTGCTCGTTGTAAAGCATCGTTTTGCATGCTCTGATTTGCATACAAACTATTCATAGGTTTTTGGGGCTGTTTAATTCAATCAGTAGTCAGTCGTCATTGACAAACTGTTCACTGCCCTCCTCTGGAAAATCTAGGTCAGTTAAGATGTCTCGAAAGCTGCAGCAATTCACGACAGACCACGAGACGAAAAGACGTTATTCTGCGCTCGTTATTGTTTCTTGGTCAGTACCCCCGTGCGTACCGCGGCTGTCACACATTGTCGTGCACTTTTCACGCGCGCTGATGGTTGAAGCTCACCATTTTCGAGTGTAAATCACGCGCAGTTCACATGCGACAAAGACCTCGTTGCTACGGTGGCGTGAACGCTCCAGTTAGAGCCACTTCCGCCGACTGTATCTGAACGTTTCCACTTTCTAAGTTTCGTGAATCGACCTTTCTTCTTCTTCTCCACCTGCTCCTCGAGCGAGGGAACCGGGAGGTTCGCGCAGGGGCTTAACCGCGTCTTGTTAACAGCTGCCTCCGGAGTCTCAACCGCGAGGAGGTGAGGTGCGTGGAGGAGGAGGAGGAGGAGGAGGAGGAGGCACCGTTGCAGCACGCGCTGCAACCGAGGCGTGAAAGCGCAGCCACCGCCCTTTGACGAGTTCTCCCAGCCTCCGCCGTCGCGAACAGACAGGTGCTCCCGTGCACACACAGGAAAACGCACCGCGTGCTCGGATTGGATGTTGGGACCTCACGATGTAACCGCCGCCGCCGCCGCCCCCGCACGCTCCCTCTCCACGCACGCTCAGCACACGGGCACGGGCACGCACGAGCACGCAAAGCGGGAGAGGTGGTGGCGGCCGGCACTGATTAGCACCGCGTGTGCACTGGCACGGTTCTCAGGCCGCGCCGCACGCCTTCAGCGGCGGATGCCAACGGAAGCTCCCACGGCTTACGAGTACGCTTCTGTTTGGACGCTTCTCTTCCTCACCGTCAGAAATTCCTGCATTACTTTTAATGTACATGAAAGCAATTTTCGTGTACGTAAATTAAAGTTAATGTACACGTACAGTAACTTTAATGTACACGTACAGTAACTTTAATGTACACGTACATTAACTTTAATGTACGTGTACATTAAATTTAATGTACACAAGTAAACTAAATTGTACATTAAACCTACATTGATTTTAAGCATTAAATTTAATGCACATGTACATTAATCTCCCTTTAATGTACAAGGTACATTAAAATTCATGAACAATGGGACATTAAATCTACATTAAATTTAAAGTAATTTCTGACAGTGTAGTGCTGCCTTCCCGCCGAGATGTTGGGCCAAGAACAAAGAACTGACAATTACCTTTCCTGGACAGTTATGTAATGATTTGGATGATGATATGGAACACGTTGATACGGGATATGTCTTCCGCCTCACATTCACCGGATGAAACCATTCATGTCTTACGTAGTGCTCGAAATGATAACGTTAGTAGTGAGATTTCTGTTCGTAATTAAATTTAGATCAACAAAACATCGTATGCGAAGTACCATTGTCCACTGAAATATAGCGGTGAATCTTAAGTAATCTTTACAGTTTCTGACTATTCATCCCGAACCCTTAATCATCTCAATGATAATTTTCTACAAACGTTCAATATAACAGTGGCAAAGGCCTAGATAGCATCGTAAATTGTTTAATATTTCTCGTATTACCTCTTCTTTGAGACTCATAAAAATCTGATCTTATGTATTCGCGAAAATGTTGATGGGTATGAATGCTAATAACTTGTTGCCAAACATTGACGATAATTTAAAAATGCGAACGTAAGCGTGAAAACATCCTTTGAAATAGAGAAAATATTTTCATCCTGTCTCGTGCTGACTATTCTGTAATTAAAAGTGTCATTTAAATAATAAGTGACGTATGTCTTTATTTTTAAACAAGCTTTTAGTGCTGAATAAAATGTTGATCAAGTACTTACGTGTTCTCTAAGAAAGTAACTGCACTCTTCAGGTACTATTTTACCATTTGCACTTTAGTGCACAGCACGTCTGCATGGTATCTTAACTTTTAATTAAAGTATTTTTAATGGTATCCTAGTATAATATCTGTTAATATTCTTCACAAAAAAATATTCATAATTACTGTATCTTCATGTAAAATATTGTATCGTAATGAAAGATGACCGAAAGTAGATTAATTGCAAAATGTACGTAAGAAAAAATGTAATTTCATCATAACTTTAAAGTCACAGTATGACTATTGTAGATACAAATAAATCATTGCACGTGATTCATTCATTTTTTTCCGTGAATTTAAATAGCCTTCGTAGAAAATGTGCTTCAGTGGTATAGGCCATTCATTCTTAGGATTTTTTGTCTGTGGATGAGAATGGCTCCAAGTACTGTCCAAGCAGCCGCTTGTCCATGTCTCGCTACGACGGGCTGTTTCCGTGCCCACAGCTCCCGGAGGCTACCCTCCGCGAGGTCCGCCTGCAGGCCCCAGCTTCCCGCTCCCGTCCGGCAGCTACGGCGCGCCCTCGGGCGGCGGCGGCAGCGGCGGCGGCGGCTTCGGCGGGCCCGGCGGCTCGGGCGGCTTCGGCGGCGGCGCCGGCGGGCCCGGGGGCTTCGGCGGCGGCGGCAGCGGCGGCTTCGGCCCCCCGGCGCCCCCGTCCGGCAGCTACGGCGCCCCGCAGCCCCCCGCCCCGCCCAGCGGCAGCTACGGCGCGCCCTCCGGCAGCCCCTCCGGTAGCTACGGCGCCCCCTCGGCCGGGGGCGGATTCGGCGGCGGCGCCGGTGGACCGGGCGGCTTCGGAGCGGGCGGCGCGGGAGGCGTTCCCTCGGGCAGTTACGGCGCACCAGGCGGAGGAGCCGGCGGGGCTGGCGGCGCGCCCTCGGGACTCTACGGCGCGCCCTCCGGCGGCGGCGGATTCGGCGGCAGCGGCGGACGCCCGTCCTCCAGCTACGGCGCCCCCGGCGGCGGAGTAGGAGGCGGAGCGGGAGGCGGATTCGGAGGAGGCGCCGGCGGTCGCCCCTCGTCTAGCTACGGCGCCCCCGCGGGTGGTAGCGGTGGATTCGGAGGCAACGGCGGTGGAGCGCCTTCGTCCAGCTACGGCGCCCCGTCGGGTAGCTACGGCGCGCCCGGAGGCGGCGCTGGAGGATTCGGTGGAAACGGAGGTGGAAGGCCTTCCTCCAGCTACGGTGCGCCTTCGGCTGGCGGTGGTATCGGCGGCGGCGCGGGCGGACGCCCGTCCTCTAGCTACGGTGCGCCTTCGGCCGGAGGCGGCATCGGTGGTGGGCTCGGCGGCGGCGCGGGCGGCGGACGCCCGTCTTCCAGCTACGGCGCCCCGGCCTCCCCCTCGGGTAGCTACGGCGCCCCGTCCTCCGGCGGCGGCTTCGGCGGTGGAGCGCCCTCTTCCAGCTACGGCGCTCCCGGTGGCGGAGCCGGCGGTTTCGGCGGTGGAGCAGGCGGCCCGTCCTCCAGCTACGGCGCTCCCTCTGGCGGTCGTCCCTCCGGCGGCTTCGGTGGCGGTGCTCCCTCTTCAAGCTACGGCGCGCCCTCCGCTGGAGCGGGATTCGGGGGTAACGGTGGCGGCGCCGGCGGCTTCGGCGGCGGCGCTCCGTCCTCCTCGTACGGAGCGCCCGCCGGGCCGTCGTCCAGCTACGGCGCCCCCGCGTCCCCGTCTCAGAGCTACGGCGCGCCCGGTGGTGGAGCCGGAGGGTTCGGCGGCAGCGGAGGAGCAGGCGGCGCGGGCGGGTTCGGAGGCGCGCCCTCCGGTAGCTACGGCGCTCCCGGCGGTGGATTCGGCGGCGGTGCCGGCGGCGCCGGCGGCTTCGGAGGCGGCGCCCCGTCCTCCAGCTACGGCGTGCCAGGCGCCGGCGGTGCCGGTGGAGCCGGCGGGTTCGGAGGCGGTGCTCCGTCTGGCAGCTACGGCGCGCCTTCGGCCGGCGGTGGCGCTGGAGGCTTCGGCGGACCGTCCTCCAGCTACGGCGCTCCTTCAAGACCGTCCTCCAGCTACGGCGCGCCCGGTGGGGGCTCCCCGTCCTCATCCTACGGCGCTCCCGGCGGAGGAGCCGGTGGACCTTCCTCGTCGTACGGTGCGCCTGGCGCTGGAGGAGCCGGCGGATTCGGAGGAAACGGCGGCGGCGGCGCCGGTGGGTTCGGAGGCGCGCCCTCGGGCAGCTACGGCGCTCCGGCCAGGCCCTCGTCCTCATACGGTGCCCCCGGCGGCGGAGTCGGCGGTGGAGCCGGTGGTCCTTCATCAAGCTACGGAGCCCCAGGCGGCGGAGCTGGTGGTCCCTCTTCCAGTTACGGAGCCCCAGGCGGTGGAGCGGGTGGTCCTTCCTCAAGCTACGGAGCCCCAGGCGGTGGAGCGGGCGGTCCTTCTTCCAGCTACGGAGCGCCCGGAGGCGGAGCCGGTGGTCCTTCGTCTAGCTACGGAGCCCCAGGCGGTGGAGCGGGTGGTCCTTCCTCCAGCTACGGAGCACCCGGGGGCGGGGCGGGAGGCCCTTCGTCTAGCTACGGAGCGCCCGGTGGAGGCGCGGGAGGGTTCGGAGGCAGCGGAGCGGGTGGGTTCGGTGGCAATGGAGGCGGCGCGGGAGGGTTCGGTGGAAGCGGAGGTAGGCCGTCATCGTCGTACGGCGCGCCGGGCGCCGGCGGCCCCGGAGGCAGCTCGCGACCATCCTCCAGTTACGGAGCTCCAGGAGGAGGATCCAGGGGCTCGGGCTCTTTCGGCGGAGGCCGGGGTTCTGGCGGGTCCAGAGCGCCTGGAGGCCAGAACTACGCTAGCAACGGAGGATACGTGTACTGAATGCCCTGAAAATGCTGTTGATTATCCTGTATACATATGTACATACCACAATTTCCATTGGCACTTTTATTTACAAGTTCTTTTTATATATCATTTTGTTAGTGTAGTGTCTACTCCATTTCATTTTTCATTACGTTCAACGCTATGAGCAGTATTCTTTGTACATTTACATTTAATAATAAACGTTTTTTATGTTGGTAATATGTGTTGGTCTTCATGTATTTCACAAATACCTGTAATACCTCAGCCACATCCATGCCCTCCTGCCTGCTTTCTTCATCACGCTGCAACTTTATTGACAATCAAAGAAATGCTGGTATATCCAAATTTATACTCGTGATTTTTTATTTGCAACAATCAACACAAAACTGGGAATTTTTCAACAAGGACCCTACCCATTAATACTGTATTTGCTTACATATCGAAAATTTACAGGCATATTATTCTCCAGTATTTCGGCTATCTTGGCTGGCCGAATTGCCCGCTGTCTGCTCGAAGAGCTGATTATTATTATTATTATTTGTGTGAGAACGACGCTCCTGTGGCGCTCGGCTGCCGCTACGTGACGCTTTCGAGTCTGCGGCCGAGGAGAACAAGAGACGCCCGCTACAGGATACGGAAGGTGATTGGCTGACTCCTCGGGACGCCCATGGACAGCTGCGCTCGTTTTGTACCCCAATATTTCATACTGACCCTTCACTAGAATTTGGAGATCTGAAAGCGATCACTCGATGCCATTTTTTTCATATTTGTAACAATTTTATTCAAATTATAAGTTTTTGTTAATTTCATAATTTTAGGAACGTATGTGACAAAAGAAACAACCCTTTTCTAATTGGAATATTTCAAAAGTTTTTAAACACATTTGTTACTATTACTTGTAAATAAATACATAAAAGTTACTACGGTAATCGACTGAAATAATTCAAGAAATATAAACATTACTTTAACCTCGTTCACCGAGAAAAAGACTTACACTTCTTAAGAATTAATATATTTGAGTTGTTTTTAAATCGTTAAAAATAACGTCGAAAAATGATATTCAGCCTCTTTATCGTGTTATTTGTACTAAAATATTAAGGGACAGCACAACCCAAACTTACATATGATTACTTCAATCCAACTCTCATAAGCAGACGAGACAGGTGAAAATTCCAGTCCCTGCTGTTCCCTCGCGTATTTTCGCCTCCAGTGAATGGATCTGTGTGCGTCCGCCCATGGGCAGCGGCCGAGGAGCCGCGTGCAAAACGCGAGCGCGGCCTGCTCCCATCGCGGAGTCGAGGCCACGCGGCGGCCGAGAGAGGCGGGGAGTGGAGCGGGGGCGGAGCGGGGGAGGCGGGGTGGGCCAGGAGGGGGGCGACGGGTCGCGCCGGCGCGGCCGCGTCGCCCCGGCCCCGCCCCACCCCGCCCCCTCCCGACTCTCGTCACTACCGGAAGTGGCGAGCGGGCCACAGACAGCCACGACGTGCAGAACACAGCTACTCCAGTTATCCAATAATATACATGGTTTATATAGACCATTTCTTTCTAAACAGTATCAACTAATATTTATCACACAGTTCTAGGACTACATTCTTGTTACATCGACATAAAATAGTTATTGCATTGGACACCTTGTATATTTGCTGTTTTCTTTCACTATTCCTCGTATATTATAAGTATCTAACTGCTCCCGCAACACAGCACACATCATTTAAGTAACACTTGGAGTACAATATGATATGTTGATTCGTGATATGTATACAACTTTCTTTGCTACGAAACATCGACAACAAAAGAACGGAAAAAAATATCAAGACCTCTTTTAAATATATATGTATGTATACAACGATTATAATATAGTTAACAAATACATCTATGATAATGTGATCGGTGCGGCGGCGGACGCGCGGAGGCAGCGCTGGTCCTCCGCGCGACCGCCTGGCGCTGTGCGCACAACGGAGAAAAGGAACCGGAAGTGCCTTGCCCGAGGCAGCCGCCAGCCGCCGCTGCCGTGCCGCTCCGGCGCCGCGCCGGCCCGCGCCGCGCCAGCCCGTCCTCACGAGGACTTCGCGGCGCTGCCGGCGGCGGCCAGCCGAGAGCCGGCACGCGCGCGCCAGCGCGCAAACGTAGAAAACGACAACGATCGAGGATCGTTGCTCCAGTGCCGTGGGACAGTCGCCGTGGGGGGGGGGGTCGTTTCGATCTGACACTTCCGTTCGAAACGGGTTTTCGTCGTTTTTTGAAATTGCTTCGATTCCGAGAGTGTAAGCGTTCCGCGGCCGGAGTCTGCGGCTGTGACTAGGCTGTCCAGTTGGTTGGTGATTCCGGGCGCGTCAACAGCTTAGGTCATTAGTCCCCTAAGTGGAGTGCATGTTTTTCCCCTCGGGAGATGGTGGTGATCTTCCCCCACTGGATGACGAGATCCGACGCCGACCTACCGTCGGCTAGTGGGGTTTCCCCTAACCAGGACTCTCCCACCAGTGGGGCATCACCCCAGCCTGGACAAGCTCTAAGCTCCCGACCGGTCTCCCGGAATATGTGGTAGTGTACTGCATGTTAGTGTAAGTGTGTGTGTAAGGGGAGAGGATAGGACAAGGAATAGGAAGGAAAGATCGCGCGCGGTCCGTGGCCCGTTTGGTAGGGTACTGCTCCGGCATTCGCCTGGTGTTGATCGGAGAAAACACGGAAAACTACCGATCAGAGCAGCCGGCCGCTAGAATTCTCCTGGAAAGCTAGTTTCGAAAATCCTGCCGCCGTCAGGACTTGAACCTAGGACCTCCCGGTCAGAGGCGCTGCAGTGACATCTAGGCAGTCCGGGAGATGCCGCGTCCTAAGCACAGGTGCGAACGTTTCGGCCGTCATTCAATCGCAGGAAAGTTGCAGAATGGCAGCCGAAACGTTGGTATCTGTGCCTAGGACGCGGCGTCTCCCGGACAGCCAAGCAGCTACGACTTAGATTCCCTTTCGGTTGTTCACCTTGTTTTACCAATCGGCTTCGGCGGTCAGCGTCATGTGACAGCTCCCGACTGTCCGGAAGGCCGTGTGTTATAAAGATTAGCCAACGTTTGGTCGTCTTCCCTGGCCATCTCCCGTTCTGGAAACCATATAACGCAGACGATTTGAGTCCTGAAGAATGGGAGGGGGCATCATCTGGATAACCGACAGCAATACTATGTTTCGGTGTGTGTATCAGCATAAAGCTTCATTCTCAGGTAACGTGAATGATATGTTTCTGTCACTAACATTTAAACACGAACAGTTACTATCGTCACAAACACATTTACTTTCTTTCAGATGTGCATTAATTAGATAACGTTTTATACACACGGACACGTAAACTCTCACTGCTATGACACTTGTACTAATAAATAGCAACAATTACAACAATTTCATTTCTTTAATAATGTGTAATATGAGTTTCGGTACGGTCTTATCCGAATTTCTCGTTCATTTGTGTTTTTTTTATTGTTTCTTGAAGATTTTGTGAATTACATATCGCTTTTGTTTGTATGGAGATAATGTGAATGAGAACACACTCCATTTCAAGCTCATTATTTCGGCACACTTACCGCCTAAAGTTAGTGGTATTTACTACGTGTGATATGTTTATTCGTGATATGTAAATTATTTTCAACAAAATAGTTCAACACAAGAACGGTATAAATATCAGGTAAGAGAAGTAAATTTCAAGAAAGGAGGAGAATCTCTGAACATAAAGAAAATTCAGTCTTGTAACGATAATTTAAGCAAATGAAATCGTTATCTTCCGCTCCTAAATTCATGTTCACACAGCACTGGAACAACAAATCCAACTGGACTCTTTACGATTAGCGAACCACGCCTGAAACTACAGGAAACTAATAATAGACTAATATTTACAGATCTTTCGTCGAGGTTTCTATACAATTCTCCAGGCGTGTCCAAGATAAAGGAACATCTGAACTTCTCATTCTCCCGATCTTTCATAATATTCTATCTGTATTTTCTTATAGACATAATCTGAATTAAAACTCTAACAATAAACAATTATTTCAATAGCACCAAATTCCTTCAAATAAGGAACCTCACTCTCTATAGCTAAGATCTTTACAAAACTATTTGCAAAACCAAGAATAGCTCTAAGATAAGTATCTACAGCGGAATCGTCTTTCAGGCGACTTTTCAGGCCGGCTTCGTCGGGCAAGACTTACAAATAACATCGAGGGCACAGAGCAACAACCTGTAAAACACCCAGCGGACTAACAGCCCGGACAACACGATACATAGAGCGAGTGTGGGAACGCACACTCATACCTTTTATTCTGTACAACGAGAACTTAACGTAACATTTATATAATGTGGTCTTCAAATGTCTACAGAAACATTAACAAACATATGAATATTTTACCTATAATAACATGACTCTTAAAAAGCGTGGTTCAACAGGATATGTATAAGGCTGCTTATTCACACCAAAGGGCCAAAGCCACGCACGACGGGCCGGGTTCGAAACCCGGATACGTTTCTCGGAAACGTACGTTCGCTTCCAGTTCGGCAAACAGCTGGGAATCTCTTTCGATTCCACAATTCATTCGCATGGTTATACTCAATTTTTAGTGTATTTCAGTGTACATTTTTACAATATGTGGTTAGTAGTTAGCTACTTTATTACCCAGAATTTACTGCATTTCTAATTTGCGAAGGGTTGCTCTGTTAATGATATTCGTTATGCATTTTTCCTACCAAACGCCCTGCTACGTGTTAATCTAATTTAAAAACTTGTTTTGATGACGTATGATTTACATTTTAGTCTAATGAGTCATGATTGAAATAACGTTTTATGACTCAGACAACTCCCGCTTGAGGGAGTGTGGAAGTCGTGCGTTGCTTGACCCCTGGAGCTCTAGCATTCGTCTTCGAATTGGAAGTATTGGGGTCATGTAACATCCTCGAATAGCTTTAACGACCAACAAACAACACCGATGACACAATGAGGAGGTTGAGAAACAGCGTTGGGCGCAACCCGGGCGAATGTGTGGCCGGCCTCTCCCTTTGCGCCGGGCCCTCGCCCAATCGCCCTTCCGCCCTTTCCTCGCCCGCGGGCGGCCACCCTCGTCCCGCCCTGCCCAGCCACGCCCTGCCCCGCCCCTCCCGCGTCGCCGGGCGGTCTCCGCATTTACATGAGATTGGTCCTTTTGTACAGTACGGGTCATCCGTAAGAAGATGCGAAATCCACCTAGCGACCGGGAGGATCAACACCCATCAGAGAGGGATGTGTCACAATCCATGACCACATCCCAAAAATGTTGAGGAGTCCAGGTGAGGTCGTCGCATCACTGAATAAATGTCGACTGGCAATGATAGGCTTCAACTTTTCATTGTAGTTATGTTCATTTGATTTGACATTTATGTTATCGTGTTACCAATTTTTGGCATTAAAAAGCAATGATTTTCTAACGCCCACAACTGGCGGCGTCCTTGATTTTGAGCAACTTCTTATATGGTTAATGATCGACGCACCTTTGGTTAATACAGACTTTTTGAGTCAAAATCAATACGTGAGTTTATTGAGCGATGTTTGGATAAATTATTTCAATTTAGACTAATCTTTCAGTCAAATTACAATTTTTCAGTAAGAAAGAATAAAGCCCTATTTTTCTTTAGAAGTTTCCCAGATCGTTTGATATTCTTATCTATTACATGGTAATCAAAGCTCTCTTAAAATTGTTAATTACCAAACTAAGTCAGGCACAAATTTTCTTTTCAGTTTTAGGTACTTTTAATCTGTTTCCGATGGGTGTGAGTGGCGGCTCGTACAACATCGAAATGCCAGTTTCAGGGAATGAATAACAATGAACTTTCCCATATCTTTTGCATCATGATAATGGCAATGATTTGACATACTAATAAGCACATTGAAACTATAAAACACACCCAGAAATTACTTATATTTGAATGTGTTTTTCATTTTATGATTTTTCCAAATATATTGTCTTCTTCGATTTTAAAATGACACATTTCGAGAAATGAGAAATTTTCCCAAAAACATTGAATTATTGTAGAGCATCTTAAACTTTTGCCCATCGCATCCTTTTAAAGTTATTTTGTTTCAATTGACCTCGGTTCTTGTGATAGTATTTCCCTCAAAACAACTAAACATTTTTGTCACAACATTTCTTAGAATTTAATTTAAAATATTTCAAGTATCTCACAACTTTCCGCGTACAGTATTTTAAAAACAGTCTCAAATATTAAACGGCTTTATTTATATACTACGAACTTTTGATATTTTTATATAATTTATCAAAAATTCAGAAACGTAATTCTCAATGTGCAGTTGTAGTGATTCCTCATATGAAATCTGTCTCCAAAAGATCATCACAATCGAACTGGAACTTATCTGACAATCAGTCCTACGTTAACGTCGCCTTTTTAGATTGGCTCAATTGACATGGATAAATCGATTCTGCCCCAAATTATCTCACTATCTGAAAACTATGTCATTCGTACTATACAAAAAAGGGACAATTGAGGTGGAATTTCCTTTTTTAAAGTTTGTTTTTTCCAATCTGTGTGAAATGTGCCTGGGGGCGATGGGCGCAGTTTAAGAAGCCCCGTCGCGTGGAGGGCGTCGGGGAGACTATGGCCGAGGGGGCGTCGCCCGCTATCGCGCCTGGTGGGCGTGTCCCGTGCCGGGGGCGAGGCGCGGGGGCGGGGGCGGGGCGCGGGGACCGCTACTTACGTGAGGCGAGCCGCGGGCCGGCGCGTGGCCGGGGGCGGCCGGGGCCGGCGCGGGGGCTCAGTATACCAGCGGGATCCCTCCGGCGCCTTCGGCGGGGTCCTGCCGAACACGCAACGCGTGAGGCGGCGTGGGCGGGGCCGGGCGGGGCCGGGCAGGGCCGGCGCAGCGGGCGGCGACTGGGCGGGGAGGGGGCCAGGGCGGGGGGACAGGGCGCTCGCCGCTAGCTACACGGGGCGGTGAGGGGAGCTCCGCTGGGCGCTATGTACAGGCAGGAGTCCGCCGTAGAGGGGTTTACAGCGCCGTCTGGCCCGTCTTGGGAGCCCCGGCCGCGGAGGACGAGGCGGAGGCCGACGCCGACGCCCCAGGGCCCGGCGCCCCGCCGCCGCCGCCGCCGCCACCGCCGCCGCCGCCGCCGCCGCCGCCGCCGCCGCCGCCGCCGCCGCCGCCGAGGCTGCGCTGTCGCACGCCCTTCTGCAGCTTCTGCAGCCTCTCTACCTCGGCCGGGTCCATGTCGTCGTCGGGCTCCAGCGCCGGGTTGAAGCGGCCGTTCCTCTCGTCCTTGCCCACCAAGGTGGCGGCGCCGTACACGCGCCCGATCTGGCCCGACGACATCACCGACATCTGCTCGCCCTCCGCCGGCTCCCCCACGCGCTCCACGTCCTCCGGGATGTTGACGACGCAGCGGAACCAGTCGTAGCCCGGCGCCAGCTTCCCGCTCTCGAACAGCCACCTGCGCCACACACAAGCACACCTCGCATGCGCACCCTCGCTGCGCTTCCAATTTTTTAAATTATTTATTTATTTATTATTTTTATTTATTTATTATTTTTATTTATTTATTGTTTTATTTTTATTTATTTTTATTTTATTTTTATTTATTTTTTATTTTATTTTATTTTCAATTTTCCCCCGCCAGTATCCCTAGTGAGGCGGGAATTTATTCAAACATACGGGTTATATACGCTCCCGCATTGCTGCTTTTGGAGCTTGGGGCGCGCTATATCTTAAATATACTAATTTAACTTAAATCTAAGTTAAAAACTAAACAACGAGCCACTTTGGGCGAATTGTTTTTTATAATAATAGTAGATTGTTTTGAATTTATGAGTTCTTAATAATGTTCTTTGTTTCTTGTTTCATTCACACTCTCGTTCATACTTAAACTATATTTACAATCGCATTCATTCACACATGCATACCATACTGCACTATATATATACTTCACTTCACTATTTACAAACGATTTTCACTTTAATCGCCACGGCGCCGACTTTGCTCAAGCGTCCGTGGCGCCGCGACGTCTGCGCTTCCAAACACAAGTTACACTCCAATTTATACTTGTTTTTTTTAACGTGGCATCTCAAGATCACGCACGAAAGAGGGAGAGGGGAGACAGACTCCAATGGGGAGATGCAACGTCACTACAGCTCCCACTTTTATGGCTCCCTATTGGAGTTTGCCATCCCTTTCCCTCTTTCGCGTGTGACCTTGATATGTCACGTTAATAAATATCCAAGTATAAGCGTAGTGTCTCTTCAACGTTATGGGAGTTGGTTTGATATCTTGGTTTCTTATACTCTAATTTAAACGCATTGACCCTTCAAGATCAAGAGCTGGAAGGAGACGAGGACACTGTCATCCAATCCGGAGCTTCATTGCCTAAAATGTAAATCGTAAGGAAGCTCCCGAATGGATGACTGTCCCCTCTCCTTCCAGCTCTTGATCTTGAAGGGTCGATGCGTTTAAATCAGAGTATGAGAAACCAAGATATCAAACCAACTTGCATAACGTTGGGTTGTGTAAGCGTTAATACGATACAATAAAACTCGAATATAGTTTCTTATTCGTTTTCAAACAGTTTCTAATCTTAATAAAACGTATATTGTCGTTTTTTGTTTTGTTTTTTTACTTTTTCGTATACTGGTATTTATGCAGAATATAGATAGAAGTAATGTAATATTGCAAAAAATCGAGATTTCGAAGGATATCTTTCGGGGATCCCTGATTTGGAAATGTGTTTTCTTCAAAAATGTGACTCTGACAGTCAAGACTCAAACAAAACTACTGCCTAAACCGTAAACAGGATTGTCCCAAAAATGAAAATTCCCATACCGATCTGGCCAAACTGCAATGCATGCAGTTACATTCCTTTTTTCTTTACATTTTTTCTCACACACAGCAAAATGCTCTTATAAATTTAGTGAACCAAAAGAAGATACAAACATTTTTTTATTTAATGCTTATGATTTAAGAATAAGTTCCTGAAAAGGATTTTTCGAATAGAACGTCTCCAAAAGCAAAAACATTAAAACCCATCGAATCGATGTAAAATAATGGGTTCTTGAAATGACATCTGGTGACACAATTGTGTAGTTTTCGCGGGGCGCAATCCGGTTTTGCAGTTTGGGTACGGTTAGACTCCTGTGCGATACTTTTAAATAAACTTCACGTTATCCATTCCTGAACTATATCTACTCTTGGAGTAAAAACTGATACAATCCCAGGTCGATTAAATTAAATCAACCTTATCGACATGGACTACAGGAAGCATATTTGACAAAATATTTATTGGAGATCTAGGATAGAGATATAATTGACACTATAAAACAATAGATGCAGAATTACGTCACTGAAACGCAACAGATGATTGATTCTCCACAAAATTCGAAACAATTGTGGAAACACAGTAGACTTAATCATCAATTCACACGCTGTTGGGTTCCTAGAGCGTAATGTGTCGAAAGGACTATAACCAATATCAGAGGAACTAAATTGGATTCGTCCCTGAGAGATGACAACCAGTGGCAATAATTGCAAATAGCCAAAATTTCACTTCAAGTGCTATTTAAAATAGCTTCGCGATCCTTCAGAGGACCGCGGACCCTAATTTGTAAATATATTTCTGATAACAAAGGGAATTTTGAAATGGAAAGGATTAAATTTGATATTTAATAAATTAAATTCTGTTATACTACATATTATAGCAAATTATTAAAACGGGAGTTTGATTTCGTCCCGTGATTTTCAAGGAGTTACCCAAGTACAGATACATTTATCTTTCTTGTGACTTTCTGAGTTCAAAGTAACTTTATAAACTTGGTTCTCAAGTCTCCACAAACTTCCATAAAACCTGAAAGTTTGATACAGATATCAAACTGACACAAAGAAATTGTATTCAACTCCCCAACCTTGATAACTGGCTGCGGAAGTAGACTTGCTACGTAGAACTCTCTAACACCGTTTGCAAGCAAAAGAGAGTCTCCAAAATGTTATGATGTCTTGCTGTTCTCCGGAGACAAATTACGAATTTATTCAAAGAAGAACACCACTGATATTTGTTATCTTCCAACATCTCTCTGTAATCGGAAGGATTTACGAATTATGACTATTATTTGTACTTATATGTTGAGTATATGCTGAGTACATGAACTTATGCACGGTTAAAAAATACTATTTTTTACGAAAATTGTCTTTGCTCCAGATTCATTTTTCTTGACAAATTACAAGGTTCTGTGTCTGTATTTAAAATTAGTACAAAATTGTACACTAACTTTCACAATTAAGTATGTATTTGCGTAGATTAACTGTTGTGACTTACAAATATTTAAATTATTATTTAATTCGCTAAGACAAAGTATTATCACTGTTTTTTATTAATTGGGGGTCATTTGAAGATAAGTACAAAATATTGCATTGCAACATAATGCATTGAAATCAATTTTACAATACTAAATTTATTTAAATTGATTTCTATCGAACTCCACATACATAAAAGTTTTGGATATTATCGGTAAATGTATAAATAACTAGGACAAAAAATACATAAGATTGATTAGGGCAAAAGAAAATTTTAGGGGCTTAAAATAACGTAGCATTAATAGCAAAAGTACAAAGAAAACATTATTTATATATTTTTTCTGATATATACTACGCTCCATTTTCAATTCTACGAATAAGGACTAAGAGAAGTGTATCACTCTCGTTAGAAAACAAAATTACGATATGGTTACAATAAAATTAAAGTATATACCACTGACAGTATTCTGCAAATCAATTGTGTTGGATTAGTACTTCAGGTGTCCTCTAAATTGAGCTGAGTAAATAGAATCATTTTAAAACATATGATTCATGCAAGAATAATCGAATTTCATATCTTTATTCAATATTTAGGAATTTTTCCTCTTCAAGAAAGAAAAAAATCATTGAAACACCTTCACTCTCTGAACATTGCAGTTCTCTAATCCTTAATTTGTTTCATTGTAGCTTATTTGTTAAATGAGATTAAGCGTATTTATAGAAATTGAAGATGAACTACTCAATCTATATCAGCAAATAAGATGTACTTGAAAGCTGAAGTCCGCGGTGACTGCACGTGTAACTTACATGTTGGTAAACGCTATATATATATATATATATATATATATATATATATATATATATATATATATATATATTGAAATGTCTACATCAAGCACAATCTGGTGGTTACGTAAGTAACCCGTTCTAGAGGTACCATGAGCAGCTTACCTTTTGTGTACAGAGTAACATTGTGCAGTTCAGTGCAGTTCTCATTTGCATTTTTCAATGTGTATTTCCACGTCACCTCTGAATTGGTGTGAAATTTTCAGGAAGATATGAACTAAGATCGTAGTGAACATGGTAGGATAAGGCGGTAACGAGCGGGATCAGGCGAGGCCGCACAGGGCGAGGGCGGGAAGGAGCAGGGTGAATTTGAACAGTGCGGCGTAAGGCAGGGCAAGCCTGGGTGAGAACACACTATGAGCAGAAATTGTTCCTTTTCCTACCTGAATATGATAAATACCCGGGGGAATAAGACTGAATTGGGTTTTATACTCCCCGTGCGATTTAATCGTATAGGTTTCCACTAGTTTCTATAAATTTTGTATTAACAAAGTACCTGAAGCGCGTACTACAGCAGAAATAGGACTTTTTTTTTTTTTTTTTTGACATTGACATAGACGAAGACTACTTTGTCATTGACGGAGACAAATTTCATTATCATAAATGGCGAAATTCGAACGTTTCTCTCATCAACATTCTGTCTGCATTGCAATATGCCTACTCTTGAGACAACAGCTATAATTAAGGTCATGTTAAATTTTTTTGAAAATATGAGTATTTTTTGTGTAATTTGGCGACAAACATAGTAGCCCACTCCGAATTTATTGCGCTTTGTGAACATTATTCCTGGCAGTTAGATACTTCGTAAGTTAGAATTTGTATGTTCTTTCATATTTCGTTGTTCGTTTCCTACATTGCAGCTTTTGTTATACATTTACAAATTAATCCATTAGAAATTATTTAAACCTATTTGAAATATATGAAATAAAAATTGCTAAACTTGAAGGAATATCAGATAGGAATGCAGCAATGACTCGGGAGCTAATTTCGGTGAATTACATCTTATTGTTGGGTCATAATTTGCCTGTATGAAAATCAGTTATAATTGTCAAATTTGTGTTGATATTTGCTTGAAAATATTTCTTTTTGCACCAAATGTTCTACGACTTGTACTGAGTTTCACAAAACATTATTGAGATGTATTAATTCGGAGAGAAATTGTGGTTTAAATTGTATTACATAACTATTTGTAAAGGCGAGAAAGTACGAGCTGTTTAAGCACCACTAGTTACTAGATCTTAAGGAACTTTTTCGTATTCCTTAAGGAAAAATGTAAGTACATTTAATCTTTGACTCTTTTTCTACGGTATGTACTGAAAAAGACAATGTGACTGAACCTTTCGTTGTGAATAGCGTTGTCGATTTTTCCTTATGTACATAGATTCGTTAATTGTTTATTGATAATTATCTCCCAGAGAAGGACTGAGATCATCGTTTGCATTTTCACCATAAAATATATAAATGTGATTTGTGTGTGCCTGTTTCTCTCCTCCTACCCACTTCGACGACATTCTCTCTTACTCATTCTTTCTCCTTAAATTTCCCAAGAATAAAAAATATATAATCTGAATCATTGTATCCTTGTGGACATACTTTTTTTGACATTTTAGAAATAGTTATCGACATCATAGTAAATCAAAAACTAGTGTTACAAGAGATTATACTTCATGCATAATTAGTAACTTCTGTAATTTTCGGAAATTCAGAAAGTAAATTCAGAGTTCAACGAAAATCAGACCTGTGCACTTTTAATAACGATACTTTGCACTATCCTATAAACTTAAGGAAATAATTTGGAACCGTATTTGAGAAAAAACTTGTTTTTAAAGTTTCCCTTCTTTTCTCATTAAATTGTGCATGATCTTATTTAAAGACCACATTGTGGAAAACAGATTTTATTTAATATTATCTTTAATATTACAGTGATAGGAAGATGCTGATTTTTTTTAACATTAGCAGTTTTCGACAATTTAGAGAATTCAACGAAAAATGCTCCTGCATCATTTTTATAAAACTAATTTCTCTATCTGAGGAAACATTTAAGAAAATATGTGCAGCCATTCGGAGAAAATTTTGAAATTGTGTTGAAGTTTCATACAAAGTATCCCCCAAATTCAATATATTCAATTCGAATTCAAGGAGTCGTGACAACAGTCAGATAAAGTGAAAAATATCAATTCTGGTGAAAATCCTACTGACAGTTTAACCGCATGCGTTTTAAAAGATGAATAGAGACGGACAGACATTTTGCCGTAAAGTAATTTTCTGGTATTAAGTAGCCACAAAATATAGATTCTGACTATACAAAACGTCAGAAAAAATTATTTGCTTCAAATAGGAACAAGAATTATCCTTTTTCAGTTTTAGGAACCCATAACACAATTATTTATAAGGAAAATTCACTTATTCTTGTGGAGCTCTATAATACTTTCTTTAAACTTCGTAAGTAGTATGTGACAATGTAATTATATTTTGCCAGCATTAAGTTGGAGTTAATCCAAAATTGAAGGTCAATTTATCTACGAGAGGCACCCGAGTGATACTCCGATATTGTTCCTAAGACTCGAACCAAGGCGGAGTATACGTGGCCAATTGTATCATGTTCAGATCGTGTTGACACGAGATTAAAGTACTGGTACTGTTTAAACGGAGGCTTAACGAATGTGTGAGCAGTTCTACAACGTAATATGGTCAGGTCAATAGAAATAATTGTGTACCTACAAGAATTGGAACCCGGTCCTTTGCAGTCATTACCCAGGAATTATGCCATTCAAACAACTGTAATTCTTAATACGTGTTGTGAATTCATACATTCTTTAATATTTTAATAAAGTTTTCTTCTACAATTCAACTAATAAAATCTGCGTATTAACTCATTTTTTTCAAAATATGAACTTATTTAATCTTGAATGTGTAACGTAACTCATTTAAACTTGAGTGTGTATCTAACTGATTTACAGACATGAGATATTCCTACTCTTTTATTAATCGAGAGACAATTTTGTAGCCCCATTTTTAGCCACAGTTTTTAAATAGAAGAGCAATAAAAATTACATAAAATACGTTTCCTAAGTTATTTATTTTGTTTAGAATTGTATATACTTTTCATACTATACCCTACAAAACTAATGCTTATTATACTATATTTTTATTCATTCACATTCCAGTAATAAAATAATTATTCTGATATTGAAAATCTGAATAAAAACAAAGGAAACAGAATTGAAAAGTATGGTCATTACTAGTGATTTGTTGCAGTTTTGAAGATTACATTTTTACAGAATGAAATCTACACTTTTACAATTTTCACTGAACCCCTCATTTACAAAATGATCATGAAAATTCAATGTGCATTCGACAAAAACATTGTTTCAAATACTCAAGGTATTTATTACACCATTACATACAGGAGATAACATCAATACCAATTTTGCTAATTTTGTTAAATTTAATCTATGATAATAAAACAAGTTGATCTCGTGTAACAATTCCGCCCTTTGTAAATTATTGTTTTAAAAGAGAACATATATTCATTTTTGGAAACAAAATTTGAAAATCTTTGAAAAATTTGAAAATCTGTGGGTTTCGTTGTAAAGACCGCTCTCATGTGTAAACAATGTAATAATGCTAAGCGTATAACAAGAAACAGAAAGCCATATTCATGCGATTATATTACGCACATAATATCAAGTAACCAATTCAACTGTAAATGGATTTTGAGATTCTACGAGTTTTCTAACAATCCATGCTTTGGAGTGAAGATATCCAGCAGAACTAAACCTTCAAAAATGCAAAAGAACTATAAACGTCTCGTTTTACACAGTACGGACTAAGAAATACATATAACTCATGGTCCTAGGCACCAACTCCAAGATTTGAGGACATACGACGCTAATTTTTCGAGATATGGCAGCATTTATTCCAGACTAACGTGGGTTGAATCATGCGTGTATTCCTAATGATTAGAGAGTATTACTCACAAATTTCTAAATTATTTATCATAAATCTGTTTGAATCATGTCTGGGAGTAATTCCACATCCAGCAGACGCACCCTTATGGAAAATTGTGTTAATAGCGTTTTACAAATCACAGAAAACCGATCCATACCTCGTGATTGATGGATAGATGGGTTATTACTGATTCCTGGCGCGTCAACTGCTGTCATTAATCCCGTAAGTGTAATGCATGTTTACTTCCTCGAGAGGTGGCGGTGATCTTCCCCGCTGAATGGTGAGACCTACCGGCGCCGACCTACCGTCAACTAGCGGAGTTTCCCCAACAAGGTATCTCCCACCAGCGGGGCACCGCCCCAGCCGGGACAAGCTCTACGCTCGCGACCGATCTCCCGGGATGTAGTATAGTAGTGTAGTGCATGTTAGTGTAAGTGTGTGTAAGTAAGGGGTGACGATAGGACAAGGAAGTGTAAGGAAAGATCGCGCGGGGTCCGTGGCCCGTTTGTTAGGGTACTGCTCCGGCATTCGCCTGGCGCTGATCCGTACATACCTCGTAAGTTCCGAGACGCCGACTAACGTGGTGAGCGAGAAGATCATGGACATGGTTCGAAACGGGAAGAGCTGCCTCTCTCCGTCCCACCCTGGGTAGTGGATGAGGGCCGGCAACCCCAGCATGGGCTCGCCGCCGGATATCCGCACCAAGAAGGCCATGATGTACGCGGCCAGGCTCCCGTAAGTGTTACAGTGGTGTTTGAAGTGCACCACCATCAGAAGCTGCGGGAACAGGATGCAGTACACCAAATCCGAGCACATAGACCTAGAAGAAAAATTGAAGAAGTGAGAAAAAGTGTTTACTACACAGTAAAACATTACCCACCATCAAGACGAGTTATTTTGGCTCGGTGGTATTTGTGCCGAAAAGAGAAAAATACTGAGATATACGTGTTACAAGCTTATTTCTTCATGTTTGCATAGTACTTCATCTAGTGTAATTGCCATTTTCTATGCGTATCTGAAGCAATCAGCTTGTAGCAATTTGCTCCGTTTTTGAAGAAATATTATGGAGTCAATGTAATCCGTTTACGAGAATCAATAATACAAATAACTAGTCTAGATTATAGTATAAATATTCTATATAATAAAATTTCATTCATTGCACTCATAAAAATCTCGATCAAAGACTTTGTTTTTGACATTCGGTCATGTGTTCTTTTTTTGTTCCTTTCATGGTCTGTCTTTATACCATTTAGACAAAGAAAATACAAATCCAAGGTCTTCATTCTGTTGGATATATGCTTACTTGGTGTTAATATATATTTTTTAAAAACAAAATGCCTAGAAGTTACCCAAGAGATAGGAATTCAAATTAGTTTGCAACATTGACTTTCTATGCTACAATACTGAAGATGAACACATGATGCGTATTTTTTTGTAAATGTAGATCTTTACTATTTGGGGGATAGTACGTCGTTTTCATTTCGGTACCGTATTAAAGGAATGAATATGTTTAAAAGGAATTGAATATTCATGTTTCATCACGTATTTAACGAACCGCTTCTGCACAAATAAAACTTCGTACGGCGATGAAGTAAAAATTACTTGTAAATAACGCTATCGTCAATTTAAAATCTTTGCCTAATGACATAGATGTACCAAGTGTTCGATGCATTAAATATGTATTTTATAAGTGCTCGTCGTATTAAGTAATAATTTATCAAGTGAATAATTGGTAAATGTACTGATTTTGTAAGAGTTAATAACAGATTAAATAAAAAATTAGAATCGCGTTAGATACAATATCAAGGTAAAGAATAACCCGAAAAGTACAAAATCAAGCCACATATGGTAAAAAGTACTAATTCAGAAAAACTCCGAATTAGATTCTTTGATATACGAATGTGTAGCCCCTTTGCAAGAGAGCCACTTTATGGAAAATGTGACGACCAGGACTTTGGGGGAGGACTTTGTCCTAAAGGGATAAATTATACTTTCTTTATTTCGCTGGCGCGACAGCCTGCGTACGGGCCAGGCTTACCAGCAGCGTCCCGGCCTCGCGGCCATAAGTTAAGGGAGTACATGTGATTAGCACGAAGACATCCCCACGCTTTATTCTGGTCTTCTCAACCTGAGAAGTGAGTTTTCTCACTCTCACACAACAACACATGCTAGGACACTGCAAGGAAAACGCACATTATAATATTGCCCCGACCGGGAATCGAAGCCAGAGTCGCGTCATGGAACGCGAGCACGCTGACCAATCAGCAATCCGCGAGGCACAAATTACACTTCCTTTATTTCTTCACGTCCATTCGCGAAGTGCTGGCGAAGCGCCGGGCCGCGCTGTCCCGTGCGAGGGGGCAGTGGGTCAGGGAGGCTCGCCCGCGCGGTCGATACTCAGCCAGGTGGCAGAGCTCGCAGTTCGCTCGCCCGCGCCTCACACGCCTGGCTCCCGCCCCTTTCTCGCCTCGCCCCGCCCACCCCGCCTCGCGAGAGAGTATTCTTTTTACTTGCTCGCACTTGAGAATGAACTTCTTAAGAAGATTTTTGGTTGGTTGGTTGGTCAGTGATTGCGGGCGAGTCAACAGCTTAAGGCATGAGTCTCGTAAGTATGGTGCATGTTTTTCCTCGGGGAAATGGCGGTGATGTTCCCCCGCTAGATGGCGAGATCCGGCGCCGACCTACCGTCGGCTAGCGGGGTTTCTCCCTAACCAGGACTCTCCTACCAGCGGGGCACCGCCTCAGCCGGGACACGCTCTAAGCTCCCGACCGGTCTCCGGAATATGTGGTAGTGTAGTGCATGTTAGTGTAAGTGTGTGTGTGTAAGGGGAGAGGATAGGACAAGGAAGAGGAAGGACAGATCGCGCGCGGTCCTTGGTCCGTATGGTAGGGTACTGCTCCGGCATTCGCCTGGTGTTGATCGGAGAAACCACGGAAAACTACCGATCAGAGCATCCGGCCGCTGGAAGAGCAGATGTCGGTGTTTCTCAGGGCCAGGACGAGATGAAAAGCGAAGGATTTGAAGAGTGAACCGTGGGCGGGGGGAGGGAGTTGAGCAAGAGCGAGGCGGGGCGGCATGGGCGGAGCGGCAAGGGAGCTGGTCGAGCAGGAGAAGCGTTGCGGAGCGGGGCGTAGTAGGTAGCGTGGAGAGGCGAAGGGGCGCGGGGACGGGGGCGCAATGAGCAAACGGAGAGGATTTGCGACGAAGGTGATTAGGGCGCGGGGAAGCGGTGAGGCGGAGCACAGAGGCAAAGCGAAGAGGCGGGGAGAAAAGAATACAGATGCAAAGCGGAGAGGCGGAGTTGGATCGGAGCGGAGCAGATTCGCGGCGGAGAAGCTGAATAGGGCGAGACGGAGCGGCGAAGTGAAGCGGAGTGTGAGGGGGGTTGTAGTGGGAAAGAGAGTAACGGGGCGGGGAGGAGAAGTAGAGTGGGATCGGAGCGAGGCGGGGGCAGGGGAGGTGGAGCGGGGGTACGACAGATACTGTTTCGAGCGAAACGCAGTGGAGAGGCGAGGCGGAGTACAGCGGGGCGGAGAGGGGCGGGGAAGAGTGGTGGAGTTGGATCGGAGCGGAGTGGGACGGGGCGGAGAAGCAGAGCGGAGGTGCGGCAGAGAAACTGATTCGGGCGTGACGGAGCGGAGAAGCGAAGCGGAGAGGAGCGGGGCGGAGCGGGAGCGGGGCGCAGAGGTGGAGCGGGGCCAGGCGCGGCGGGGACGCTGATTCAGGCGACAAGGAGAGGAGAAGCGAAATGGAGAGGAGCGGGGTGGGGCAGAGAGATGGAGCGGGGGCCCGCGCGGCGTAGATGCTGATTCGAGCGAGGAGAGGAGATACGAAGCGGAAAGGCGGGGAGAAGCGGCGGGGTGTAGCGGCGGGGAGAATAGGTGGAACGGAGAGGGGCAGGGTGGAGAGACGGAGTGGAATAGGTCCAGATGGTGGAGCGGGGGGGGGGGGGGCGGCGCGGGAGCGGGGTAGAGAGATGGAGCGGTGGCGGACGCGGCGGAGATGGTGAGTCGGGCGAGGAGAGGAGATGCGAAGCGGAGAGGCGGGGTGGAACGGCGGGGAGAATGGGTGGAACGGAGAGGGGCAGCACGGAGAGGCGGAGTGGAATAGGTGCAGATGGCGGAGCGGGAGGGGGCGGGGCGGGAGGGGGCGGGGCGGCACGGGAGCGGGGCAGTGAGGTGGAGCGGGACCAGGCGCGGCGTAGGTGCTGATTCGGGCGTGGAGAGGAGATGCGAAGCGGAGTGTCGGGGCGGAGCGGCGGGGAGAATGGGTGGATCGGAGAGGGGCAGGGCGGATGGCGGAACGGGAGGGGGCGGGGCGGCAAGTGGAGGCGCGCGTGTCCGAGAGGCGTTGTGTAAGCGAGCTCTCCGCGCGGGCTTCCTTCTGCAGGGGTGCGCAAACACGCAAGCCGGTAACTCTGTCTTCACCAGCGAAATTTCTGGGTTGATTTCGCATCATGATATGGTTATTTTCCTTTTGGAATACTGGACTGCCATATTGATGTAAAGATACGCAACATCTCCCAATAATCGACAGCTAAGTTCGTTCAGTATCAATTTAAAAATTTTAATGAGCGCCATGCGTTATGAACCATCGAAACAGCAAGCTACGCGTGCGGGTACTCAAATACAAATCAAATGTACGCATTTCTTGTTTTTATAAATTTTTCTTATAAGATTGTATTATCAAAAGTATTGATCGTCACATGGTTGATCAAAAACAGACACGCAGTATTATTATTATTATTATTATTATTATTATTATTATTATTATTATTATTATTGTTACATAAACCTCGGTTTATTATTTAAACCTCCTTCCTAACTTCATCCGCATTTATTATGATTTGCACTTTGATTTCACAATAAAGGCAGTTAGTATGATTCTTGCCGAAGGAAAATTTTACACATCCTCGTGAGATAAATGAACATAAGGCGTAAGAATTACAGTGAAGCATGTCAAAATTTCTATCTTGATTAAGCGGTTGCTGCTTTTGACTGCCATTTTTTCATGGAACCGAACCGCTTTTCCCTAAAGGCATGTGTGAGTATTTCCTCTTTCATGGAATCATCTGCTTTGAAAGTCAGTCGCCAGGCACGTTTCGTAAATTAACGTGTATTCAACTGAAAAATTTGCGAGTTTGGTTCGTAACCATTTAAGAACAGGAAAACGGTGGATATTACAGATTTTTGAGAATCTTCCTGAGTCAGATGACGTAGATTACTAATATCTTCTTGCTTATCTTGCGGCGTGATTCATTTGTGTTCCAGGTAATACGAAATGATTCTCATGTATCCTGAGTGAGTTCATTAAAGTGTAAAATGCAGCTTCAGATCTAGTTGGGAATGAGATACAGGAATATGAAATAGTAATCAATGGTGTTAAACGGAGAAAATACCGATAAGCAAATGATATTGGTAGTTGGATTTTTAAATGCGCGCATGTAAATAGTTTCCGATATTTATGGAATTTAATTGTAATTAACGTGTTAACAAAGGATTCAAATTAATTTAATTTAGAAAGAGCAATGTTAGGTGGGATGTCCTCTTCTCATAGGTTTATTATTTCCATGAATTCCTTGAATTTCCTTGAATTAAAGTTCATTTTACTACCTAACAATGAGGCTTAAGACAGGTTTCAATGTAATTTAATTATACGCCGTTTGAATACTCTGAGGAACGTTTTTCTATTCCCCGGTGGCGTAGGCCAGTTATGAGAGGGAATGTACGTGACATACTTTCCCCGCCCATCCTCGTACGTGGATGGATAGGAAATACCCCGCGCGGTCCGTGGGCCGTTGTGAGGCTGCGGTGTTCTCCTCAAACCAGAGACGGATTGGACACTGAGTTTGGAGAAATCTAACCACGTGCACGATCCCAAGAGCCGCCAGACACTCGCTAATGTTCTACACCAACTGATTAATTGTTAGTGATCAGGATTGTTAGTGATTGGACGCGTCAACTTCTATAGTCACTAGTCCCGTACGTGTATTGCGTGTTTTTGCTCGGGAGGTGGCGGTAGTCTTTCCCCCGTATGGCGAGATCCGGCGCCGACCTCCCGTCGTCTAGCGGGGTTTTCCCCAAACAGGTATTTCCCACCAGCGGGGCACCGCCTCAGCCAGAACAATCTCTAAGCTCCCGACAGGTCTCCTGGGATGTGTGGTAGTGTAGTGCATGTTAGTGTGAGTGTGTGTAAGGGGTGAGGATAGGACGAGGAAGAGGTAGAAACTATCGCGCGCGGTCTGTGGCCCGTTTGTTAAGGTACCGCTCCGGCACTCGCTTGACGTTGATCGGAGAAACCACGGAAAACCACCGATCTGAGCAGCCGGCCGCTAGAATTCTCCTCCAGACAGAGACTGAATTCGACCTCGCTGATAATGTAGTGTCGGAAATCCTGCCACCGTGGGGACTCGAATCTAGGACCTTCCGGTCAGAGGGACTACAGTGACATCAGTTGATGCCTTAAGCCATCTCTCCCGGTACACTAACCGAAATTTTACCAAAACCACGATGCACCTGAACCTTACCAAACACGATTGAGTATCTCCAACGGGATGCCTCACCGATCGACGCTACCGCTGCTGGTGATACTAAAACGGATCTGTCCAACGAGATTGATTCACACCATCCTTGCCCCGAAAATGCCTCCGGTATCGCTAGGGCCACTTCCTCCCTTCAGTTCTCTCTTCTTTCCTTTCTGTGGACGCTGGAAATTTCTGTTGTGTTTCGAGGAGCGGTTATTGTGTTCCAAAAAACTAACTAAAAGACATTTTACAGAAAATCCTGAATTTGAAACCAGAAAAAATGAGAAATTTTTTGTTGATTAGAAACATTAATCCTCTTTCGTACATTATCCATCAATTAGTAATACGAAAAGAAGACACGTGTTCTTTGTCTAAAAGACTGAAAGAATAGTTTGAGGGAGGCGCGTCATGTTGGCTGGACGGTAGCAACATCCATATCTCCAAAAATCCTTGTTTTTTAATATTTATTTTTTCTGTTCATCATCAATGTTTTGTAGGTATTTTCAAATACAATTTTTGTTACATTTTGGGACGATCCTAAAGTCGTCAGACTAGTAACCCTCTTCCATGAGAGGTAAAGAATGAAATTACTTAACTTTGCTTAAGGTAAAGAATGAAATTACTTAACTTAAATTACGTAACTTTGCTCATTGTTAAGTATTGAATTCAATATTATTTATAAATTCGTTTTGAATTTATTTAATGTTCATGGCGGGCGGAGCATATATTTTTAATATCTTAAACGTACACGGCAATTTTGTTTTGTTTTACCTATTCCAAATATATTTGAGCAAGGTGATTTGGTTAAGAGGTTCAATTTGAAATTCTCTATGAATCCGAGTGTTCGGAATAAATCAATGAGCTGTAATAATTGTACGAATAAATTTATTTTCTATTACTTGCATTTTTTCAAATGGGTAGGGGCAGTGTTGCACGAAATGGGGTAGGTATAAGACAGAGACGGTCGAATTATTGATTTGTATATTAGTGAACCACAATCTAATGGGAGCTTTGAAATTTATTAGCAGACATAATTTTTTTTTAATCCTGGTGTTCAGAGAGCAGTATTGCGCGAGGCCGCGGTGGCAACCTCTGTGCCCAGAGCTTCCTGGAGCCATGGCTAGGGTCACTGTTTCGGGAAGACCTGCATTAGAATACGGACGATTAAACTGATAAAGATCTTTATGCTTTATGTTTCGTGAAACCGGCAAACTCTTGACGCATTTTATCTGAACGAGATGTGAAAATCATTGATTGTTTTATATTGCTTCTGCCAAAAGATATAATAATGGACTCATCTTACGTTTTTCTGGAAAAAGTACGGAATAAAATGTAAAAATAAGCATCGCTTTACCATGACCTCATTAATTGGCAATCATGTAGATTGTGTGAATTGTGATGTGATGTTGACGTTATTATACGAAGAAATAAAGGAGGTCATCTCCGTCAACTTAGTATATTTATTGAGATAGACGGCTTTCGACAGCTTTGCCGTCATCATCAGTCTACAATGTAAAGAAAGGAAAATATAAATAAAATTCGTATTTTGTATTTTATTAATATTTTATTTATATTTTCTTTTCTTTACATTGTAGAATGATGATGAAAGCAAAGCCGTCGAAAGCCGGCTATCTCAATAAATTTACTAAGTTGACGAAGATAATTTCCAATATTTCTTCGTAATTATGTAGATATTACAAGCTTGTATCATATTCGATTTGGTGGTTCATGGCAAGCAACAAGAACGCAATTCATTGTTTTACCCAATTTATTTACAATATTTGTTTTTATTCTTAATATATTTTATTATGTTATATTATATTTTTATTATTCTTTTTTATTCGTCTTTCGGTTAACTTATATTTCAATAGGTGTGTCCTTGACAATCCCAAATTCATAATGAATTGATGAATGTAGTATAGATTCGAAAAATTTAAGTTCTAATGTGTCGTGCGTGAGAGCAAAAATGAATATCGCGTGCTGCAATCTTCTTTACCTGTTGTCGCTCTGTTCACGTGAGGTCAATGACGGAGTCTTCCTGGTAATGAAACGCCCAACAAACAGCAACACAATGTCAACCAAGTTTGTGTTTCATGTTGCCGGAACAGTTATCTATGTGTACTGCAAATATTTCTTTTCATAATGCGTCAGTTGCATTCGTGATGAAACGGTACGACGTAAAATTATGCTTCCAAAAAGTTAAACATTTCCTTCATCACTGATATTATTTTTTATTGTTATTGTTTCTATTATTCTTTCGGTTAATTTATATTTCAATAGGTATGTCCTTGACAATCCCAAATTCATAATGAATTGATGAATGTAGTATAGATTCGAAAAATTTAAGTTCTAATGTATCGTGCGGGAGGGCGAAATTAATATCGCGTGCTCCAATCTTCTTTACCTTTTGTCGCTTTGTTCACGTGAGTTCACGTTCACGTTCACTGTTTTCGAGAACGAAACAAAAATATATTCTTCCACTCGTCAAGTGCAAAATTGATTTTATACTGTAACGTACTACATGACAACGATAAGAGGTAAGTGTCCAATTTGTTTATGGCAATCCTGAAATATATTTAGTGGACATTCACAAAATAGACAGAGATAATATACCCCTAAAATAACCAAGACATATAGGAAACATCAGGTATAAAACAGAAGATAAACTGAAAATAGCCGTCAGTAGTGCACCTGATATACGTTTGAAACAAGTCCAACGAAAGGTCTCTCGTAGTTAGACCACATGAAAATGTTCTTTACGATTTCCAGAATGGTCAGCTGCCAGCACAATGGCCTTTTCAACATTAAGAAAATACGAAAGAAATACTTCGCGACAGATAATTTGAACATAAGAAACCTTCCAATTTTTCTTCTTTAAGCCAAGAGCAAATAGCACGGGCAAACATGTTCCACAATGTCCCCATAAAACAACTGAGAAACAACGGTCTCTACGAGAGATGGCAGCTGTTCGCGCGAAATATACGAGTAGCGCCGTAAGTCCACCCCCTACCCCGCCCTCCCCCTCCCCACCCCGCCCCACTCCAGGCGCTCGCCGCAGCTCCGAGCCGCCCCTCTCGTTATCGCGCTCTGCGCAGACTCCGGCGCTCCAGACTGCGTGGGACACGATCTGGCGCACCACTGTCGTGTGCGTGCCTCGTTTTCCACTTCTGCTTTTTACAACGGATTTTTGCTCGGTTTTTTCCTTTATTAGATTTTCTAAACATGCATACACACATCAGAAGCGTCCATCTCTTTTACTTCCTTCTTATTCATCGACCTCCCTCTATTGCTGCCTCCTCTCCCTCTCTTCCTTCGCTTTCCTTTCCCCTCTTTCTCTCTCCTACCTCATCCCCTTTCCACGGCTCTGTCCCTTTGAATCTCTCTCTCTCTCCTTTTCTTTCTGCCTCTCTCCCCTCTCTCTCTTTCCCTCTCTACATCTTCCCTTTCTCTCCCTCTCCCTTTTACTCTCCTCCCCCTTTCTCCCTACTTCCTTCTCTCCATATTTCCCTCTCTCTCTCCCTCTCTTTCTTCGTCTCTCTCCCTCTCCCTTTCTCCTTCTCCCTTCCTCCCTCTATCTCCCTCTGTCATTGCGTCTCTCTCTAACACGCCTGTTGTCTCTCTCTCTCACCTATATCAATGCTAAATAGTGGTGCTAAAACAGCACGTATTTTCTCACCCGCACTTTCACGTCAAATTACGAGAAATGTACTCAAATTTTTGAAAAATTGAGCATGACCTTATTTCAAAATCCATCTTTAAGGAGCAAATTTCAGTAAGGGAAAACATTTCTATCTTCATAATTGTAGTTGAAGGAAAACTCCGAAAAAATATAATTTTTGCAATTTTCGAAAAATCCGTTTTCAACGAAAATGAGACCTGCGCCATTCTCCACATTATCTTCATATTAAACTTCTTTACATTATCCTACAACAAATTTCTTATCAAAAACGATAAAGACTTTTTTTAATTTTTTTAAATATCCCAGGAGGTTCATGTAAAGTACCCCAAAATTAGAATATCGGTTTTAAATTCAAGGGGTCGCGACAACAGCCAGATGGTCGAGGAATATCGATTTTGGAAAAAAGCAACTGAACGGACGGAGAGACGGACAGATGGACAGACTGACGTTTGACCCTCATTCGATTTTTCGGTATCAATGATCCACAAAATATGGATTCTGACTACACCACGTGTTAGAAGAATTTTTCTAAATTTAGCAACCGGATATATCCACTTTTTCGTTACCAAGACCATGCAATAAGAGGTTTTCTGCCGAAAATTTGCCGTTTTTTCACGCAGCATTACATAATTTTCTCACTCTTAAGTGGTATCGAGAAAGTAAAAAACACGTAATAACAACTAAGCATTTTGTTTACCTTTCTTACCAATTCTCAGAGCTATAATGCTCTCTATATATTTTAATTTTTTCTTTGATTTTCATTTTCCTTCCTATCAAGTAATGTAATTTTCGATGTTATATCACATTTCCAATCACTTGCGGAATATAAAGTACACGAAGGCAAGAATATATCTCCATCTTTGCATGCGGAAATGTTTCTTGAGTTATTCCTGGCACGGTTTATGTTTCCCTTCGCACGAGTCTCAGTCAGTTTTTCGCTCTTGGGCGGTTTGAGCGAATCGCACAAGCAATCTCCGCACGTCAGAAGAATTCGACCGCCGTCCTCCTCCCTCCCGTCGCCCTATCCACAACCGTCCCTCTTTCTCGTCCTTCCAACTTGGACGACCCATTCGCGGACGCCTGACGTCACACCGCCGCCCACACCACCCTGCCATCGGCGGAGCTTGTGCTCTGCTATTTCCCCACCACGGAACACAGTGGTGCGAAATGGGACGAGATTACAAGAAAAAATAAAATAAAAACTCTGAAACTCCGCGACTCCGCCGCCCAGTCAGACCTTGTCACCTCGTGCCCTCTCCGCCTCGCAGACCCGAAATGACTAAAGGGTTTGCCAAAGGATGTGAAAATACATAAGTAAAGCGCCCCATAAAAATACGAAACCGTAGAGAATAATAAACGTATTACAAAGTCGAGCTTTCATTATTATAAAATAGGAGAGCGTTACGCTACAATCATTTCAAGATTAAAAAATAATAAATATCTCCATAAATCCATTAAGTAAAAATTAGTTTCTTAATAAAACTACATAAAAAGAGACTATTATTAAGGATGAAACTTTTCGTTTATTTTCTTGATAAAATATAAATTACAAAAACATTGGAATGGCTCTCCCAGCGAGAATGTAAACAAAAACTTTGCATTTTGCAAGACATTGTTATCTTGCAATACGTTTTTAATTTTTATATTTGCAAAGAAATTATGTCTTATCTTCTCTACGTAATTTCAGAATGATTTCGTTCCACTTTTGTAATGAACTGCATTGCCTAGACTCTTTGGTCATAACTAGATAGTATCAATTATTTTAATGAATGGGTGAAGATTGTGCAGTTTCGAATTTTGGTGGAGCAATGGTGGAACGAGAATAGTCTTCGATGGTTCGTTGGTTAGCATGCTCGCTTTCTACGACGCAATCCCGAGTTCGATTCCCGGTTGGGGAAAAATTAACTGTGAGCTTTCCTTGCAATGTCCCAGTATATGTTGGTGTGTGGCGATGAGAAATCTCACTTGTCAGGTTGTGAAGACCAGTGATACAGCGTAGGTATCGCTATGTGCTAACCACACGTACCTCTCAGAACATTGCCGCAAGGCCGGGACGCCGCTTGTAGGCCTGAGCTCGTTAAGAACCAAAGTACATACAATGGTGGAACAATAGGCAGGAGAAACTGGAGAACCCCGTGAAAACCTGTCGCTAACCCGCTTTGTTCACTGCAAATTCCATCTGGATCGACTGTGATTTGAACTCCGGTACCCAGAAGTAGGAGGTGGGCGGTTTGACAACTACACCACAGGACACCCGGACTTCGCCCCACTGTTTTTACGACGTGGCGTTGTCTACCCAGCCCGTTATTTTGCAATCAATTAACCGGTACTTTCACTTGACCATACTTGTCTAGCTGGTATCCTCAACCTGTTCATTTATTCTCACTGTTCGACCTGGTCATTACTTTGATTCGATAGTTTAGAAGACTACAGCACAGGTCACTCGGATTTCGCCCCACTGTGCGCCTTGCGCTTTCCCCCCCCCCCCGCCTCATTCCACTCCGCGCCACCCCCGCGCTGGACACCCCGTGGTGCCGCTTGTTCGCCCACTCCGCCGCCGCCGCCTCCCGCAGTGGCAGGTCCTGCAGGGGAAGGAGAGGGGCGGGGAAGGGCGGAGGTCTCCAGATAAAGGGCCGCGAGCCGTGGATCGATTCCCGCTTTCGCTGTTGCGGCCGCCCCGAGACTCGCTCGGCACCAAGGACGTGGACGGAGGCGTAGGCGGGCTGACCTCTCTCTGTGCCTCTTTATCTTATGCTGATTTACGTTGCGGCGGAGTCTCCCCAGCCCGGATCTTGGCAGTCAATTAACCTGTACTTTCGCTTGGCGGTCAATTAACCGGTACTAGTCTAACAGATATCTTTGACCTATTATTTTATTCTCAGTGTTCGACCTTGTTATTACTTTTTTTAAATATAATTTATTTATAAAGGTCGCATAAACAACTAGGTCTTGAGCGACCACAAGGTTGTAATACAGAGTCACATATATTTACAAAGTATTTCTGTGTGTTAAGTCTTTACAAAGTATGTTTCAATAAGTTACAATATGACAAATACAGTAGGTTATTTTACATAGTATTATACATTATTGTGGATAGTTCAGACACTTGACCTTGAGGAAGGCATCAAATAGATATTATTTTATTAGTATAGAAGTAGTTGAGTCTTTGAACATACATGGACTCTTGTGTTGGTTTACAGATTTTTGTGGAGGTTGAGTTCCACAAGGAAATGGATCACTTTATATACATTACTTTTATCATTCAAAAGTGATTGTATATTGTTTGGAAGATTATATTACTTTGTTATTACTTTGCTTCGATGATTTAGAAGAATTCAAAGAAACTCGTGTGACATAATATTAATGAATCGAATATTACAAAAATAGAGCAAAAAAGGAGTATCTTCGCCAAGTGCTCTTCTTTATAGGAACTGGACCTCGTCCTAATTTTTACTGATTACGTCAAAGAAATGAAAATGAAAAATGAGTTAATTTAATCAATAAGTGCATTCAATGTGTCTTTATATTTGTTCGTAATATACCAATGACCACGACCACCAACCAAAATGTCCAAAAGAAAACAAAATTTCAAGACAAACTAATGTAACCTCATTATTAAATAAATTAATAATGTAACCTCATTAAATAAATAAGTAAAGAGATAGTAATTCTATAATTATTAATGGTTTCCAATAGACTTCATTTTGCCAATAAAGATTGCGATAACTTTTTCTCAGTAACTTATTCAATTTAAAATTGTTTATTGGTATTTGCATGCACTACAATTTTTTATATTAAAGAATTTTGATGAAGCTCTTACCAGAGGCCGTAGATAGAAGGGATGGTTAGCGCCATAATGGTGGAAAGAACACCGACTACGAAGATGGAAAGTCTCATTACCCATATGATCTCCATCTCAGATGCCTGGAAATAAAATATAATGCATTACTTCTTTCAAGTATCTTCAACACGTTGCTCTGCTGTGAAATTCAAATTCTTGCATTAGACAGAATTTTGTAAGCTGAAAACTGTAAAAGTCTATGCGAACTTGCAGAAAAATGTGATTTTTTCTTCATTCAATAGTTTCAGGAAAATTATCGTTTATTTGTCATCCGCTTATACTAAGATGAAAACGACATCTTGCACATAATCAAGTACAATGTGTAAAATGGTAACACGATTTGTCAAATTAACAATTTTACACATTACACTTAATATTTCGAACTAAAAAAATGGTTGTTACTTTTGGCGGGACCTAAAATTTATAACATAAAAGATTTTTAAAAAAATTCAAATTCTAGTCACATTTCAAAATCAAAGATGTAGAAACTGATGTAGAAAGTTACGATTTATATTTTTGTGCACCTCGACAAATTTTACTGTTCTGTCATATGACTGAAGGCTTTTAAACTGTTTCGAACCTTATTTTTGTGAATTACGTACAGTTCATTAAGACAGAAGTGGTAATATTTATTTTAACATATATTTTCAAAACTTAATGCGACAGGAAAAATAAAATTTATTCACAAAATCAACGGTATAAGTATGCGAATGCTAATATAATATACATCATTTTAAGAATGCTATTTTTCTACCCAAATGCATGGGAATATATGATGCATTCCGAATTCTTGAAACCCAAACTTACGTGGGTGGTGCGCCATACAGAAACAATTATAATGATTCACGGTATTGTACAAGAAAATAAAATTTCTTTAGGAGTGAAAATGCTTAGAGCTCGAGACGACTTCAGCAACCCATATGGTAAAATTGACGAGTGAATAAAATTACTTTCCATTATCAGAAGTAAAGTTGGTTCCTATATTACGAAATGCGGAAGAGACGTGAAAAATTTTTTCGTAGGAAAACAAAAATGTACACCCTTGTTTACATTCTACGACACTAACATTGTTCAAGTCTATTTATTTAAACAAAATGTGGTTGAATGTTATATTAACAAAACATAAATTTAAGTAAATATAAATATTATTAATTCACGGAACATTGTAAATACAAATTCAGATAAATTTACCTCTCATGAAATCATTATTTTCTTCTACTCTGTTAGAAAATCATCTCTATTCCGTCTACTTAATGCATTAAAAGCGTTTGAACAATATCCTTCAGAACTGCGTTTTAAAAATACTAGGAGTTTTACTTACTTCCTTACATCAATAATCGCTCTCTTGAAGCAGACTTTTACCATAGAATATTGTGCGCAAGACGTGACGTATTTATATTTCTTCGCTAAAAAACCGTGGTATAATTTAATGTTCTACAATCTATTTCCAATACCGCACCACAAATTGATAGAAAACGCATCCTTCGCTGGTGTTTGGCAACGTGGGACAACCTGCACACTAGTACCATCAATACAGAATTGTGGTTCAGCTTTGACTATATGTATCGCAATAATCACGCTTGCATCAAATCTTAAGGGAACTTGATGCTGGCAAGGACTACAAACTCGCTGGTCACACATTAAGAAAATGTTCCTGCATCCGAACGGGATCGACCTCGCAATCTTACAGTTACCGACTCTCCGAATCGTTACATTTCCGTAACGATTGTAATTAGTGAAGGTGTTTTATTCTCAAATAACATAAATCATTGTTACAAATTCGCTAATAACTTTATGTTTTAACTTGTGGTATCGTTAACTAAATATTAAAAGTATGGTCAGTTTCCTGTCTCTTATTTTTGTTAGACTTAATTTTATGAATTGAAGAAATGTTTTTATACCTCTCGTGTCTTTTTTACTTCTTTTCTTAGCTTTCCCAACCATTCGAATTTGCGCATATCCGAATGGTCTCGATCCCCGTTAAACTCAGATAATTGGAGTTTTATGGGATGTCGTAATTTATTTCGGATAATTGGAGTAGATGTTAATATTTTGTAAAGGTTGTCTTTTATATATGATTTATAGACAAAAACCGTCCACTTTGCTGGTGTGATGGGGAAAACTAGTTTTTATGTATGTGTATTTGGATGTTTTATTATGTCGACAAAGGCATATTTTAGCCCAAAGTGGTGTTTTTTTTACTTATATTTATTTTTCAATTATTGATATGTAATTACCATGGTTTGCCTGAAGAAGAAATCAAAGGATGATTTCGAAACGTCGCATTGAAGTCCATTAATAAAACAAAATGTGATACGTTGTCTATAAAAAATTGAAGCTGTTTTTGTCTATAAATTGGAGTAGATGCAGGTCTATTTCCCTTTTCGCCTTCCTCTTCCGCGGCGCCGCGATGGAGACTCACCCGCTGGCGGAAGATGAGCTTGTAGACGTTGCGTGCGAACATGGAGGAAGCGGAGAGCACGCTGGAGTCGGCGGAGGACATGACGGCGGCCGACACCGCGCCCAGCCCGAAGAACGACACGTAGTCGGGGGTGAGGTGCTGCAGCACCATCGGCAGGATCATGCTGGTCTCGTCGGCCTTCTCCGGCACGTGGCCGAAGGCCGTCTCGTTCCATGCTGCAAAACACGGCCACCCCGCTGTTCTCAACTGCGTGGTTAGAAGAGGTCCGCGCGCCTTTAAGTGATAGTTATAATGGCTCAGAATAAATGTTACAAACTTCTAGGGCATGTGGAAGTGTCGAAAATTATAACTTTTGCCAATGAACATATAGTGGGGAAATTTATACATATATTTATTATACATTATTATTTAATTGCATAATACATAATTACATAATTTAATTACATAATTACATGATTTATTTTATATTTATTATAAATATTACATGTACGTATATACATAAATGCATTTAACACTCTTTCATGTAAGAGAGTCGTGTGCATTTATATACTGTCAATTGCCCCTGCCTTTAAGTCAATCCCGCATGCTCCAATGTTTTTCAAGCCGCGTTCTAAGTCTGTCAAGGAGATTTCGTGTATCTGCTGAACATTTGTGCACACGGAGTGAACGAAATGCAAGGACAAATGCCACCTTATGTAACTCCCTTACTATTGCATGTAACTCCCTTACACGCGATTTCTCACTATATGTTAATTGACAAAAGGTTATCATTTTCAACACCTTTTCATGCCCTAGAAGTTTGTAACATTTATGTTTAGATGTTCTGTATGTTTTTTTTTACAAGACACTGAAGAAGACAAGTTAGTTTATTCTTTACGAGCGTGGTAACCCAAAGGTATAATTACTAACGAGTGTATAATGGTATTTTAACCATGTGTAACATACGTTTTAACTTACCCGATTGGGTTATTAACATTTTGACATATTTTGTAACTATATGCATGCGATTGCGCTTAATAGTATTATATTCAAATTTGACAGAATCATTTATTTAAAGGGATATATTAATTAGCGTTTTAATCTACACCGAAAACCAAATAACAGCATTTAAATACAATAGGATTAGAAAAAAATTCTAAAGTTAGTTTCACACATTCACATGCAATTTCAATCATATTGTAATTTGCTTTTGATAGAAATGTATTTGTAATAATGCCCCAGAATTGAATTAGAGCCTACTATTTCACGAATAATCTCTCAGCCACTAGTCGAAAGAAGACGAAGAATGTGTAAACTCATGGTAGAAGTCCATCAAAGAGTATTTTTTCAAATTGCGACAATTATCAGCGAAAAAATTGGCGAAATGGAAACATGTTAATGAACACAATTTAACATATACTTATCATGATGACACAACCTAAATTGATGTAAACATCATAAGTATCGCACTTCTTCTACCTCTTATTACTTTACGTTCATTTTACAACCATCTAATGAAAAATAAAGAAGAGGCTACAGAAATCCATAATTAACACGCTGATAAAGAAATTCCATGATTTTTTCACATCAACCACGGACCAATTTTCTTCACGTGCCTTCGCACAATTTATAATTACACATCTCCCGTTCCGCAAATTGTACTACAAAATTGCCGATAACGTTCATGTTCAAAAACTGTTTGACGATATAATCAAAGGGGATACTCAATCGTGCGCGCCTTTGATCAACCGCAAAATGCCCGAGCGGCGAGCTACGCCGAGCGGTCGGCGAAAGCGACCCGCAAACGGCGCAGTAGAGGAGTGAGGCTGAGGCGCGCCCGCGCTGAGTTGAGCTGCGCTACGCTGCTGCGCTTACCCGTCCCTTTGGCGATGATGCCGATGAGCACGGAGGGGATGGCCATGAGCACGCAGCCCACCGCCGCCACGTAGCTCAGGATCTGCGCGCGGGCGGCCGTCTTGCTGGACAGCACGCGCTGGAAGTACACCTGCGCAGCGGGCGAGCGCCGCGCTCTCACACACGCACGGCCAGCGGCCGATGAAACAACGGCGAGGAGAAAGAAAGGAGAGGTAGGAGAAGAATGGAGAAATAAAGAAGGGAAGAAACAAACAAAAAACAAAAATGAAGGA